>JACEHZ010000209.1:0-100000 GCA_017893485.1 Hemerocallis citrina
ATTGAATTTTTTCTTACTCAAAAGCTTAGATCCGTTGGTTGACAGTTGAGTAACTGTTTCCCAACGTTCAGGAGATTAAACTCTTTAAGTAGAGTTCAGATCTCACTGAAAAGATCTACAGAATTTTACTTTGAAATCCGAGCACTCTTGAAAAACATTCTAAGTGATATTTTTGTGAGAAACAAAGCTTTCAAGTTCATACACTTTGGTTCTCTACATTCAGTCCAGTATAGCATTGAATTTGCTCTGGACTGAGTATAGAAGTCGACCTATTTTTGTTAGCCACGTGCATCAACACATACAACAATAAGGCTATAGGTTGATTGTAAAGTATTCTTGTTCTCTTGCTCTCGGTTGGAGAGTGTTTTTGACTCTTGGTTGTAGAGTCGGTGTTGTTTCACTCTTGGTAGTAGAGTGGGTCTGCTTTCTCTGGTTGAGAGAAAGGACTACGGGTTAGACAAGGTTGTTGTCGTAACGCCGTAGGGTATTCTTGTAATTTTTCAAGAATAGTGGAAATCTCAAGTGGGTTGCTTGGGGACTGGATGTAGGTCGGGAGGACCGAACCAGGATATATCTTGTGTACTCTGTGATTGTTTATCTTGTGTTTGCATTCATTCTTGTTTATTTAAGTTCTGCAAAAAGCTTCTGGACAGTCGACTCCTTGCACTATCAGTCGACTGGTCAGTGCCGTTCGTAGTTGTAGTTTCATTGTGCTTTCAGTCGTCTGTTTCATTCATCAGTCGACTGCACAGAGTTGTTATTTTCAATTATTTTGAACATATCAGTCGACTGGTCCTTAACTCAGTCGACTGCACCGAGAAAAATTTCCGCAGTTTTTATTAAACACTATTCACCCCCCCCCCCCATTCTAGTGTTTGTTGTCTTGCCTACAGGATCCAACACTTGGTATCAAAGCAAGGTTACAGGCTATGACAACTACTTCAAATACAAATCAGTACAATGAAGGCCAATCTACACAACGGCCACCACTATTTGATAGAACGAACTACAATTATTGGAAGTGCCGAATGCGAATCTATCTCCAATCAATCAACTATGAGATATGGCAAATGACAGAGATGGAATATACTGCTCCTACCATTCCATATGCACAATGGAATGATGATCAAAAGAATCAGACTATGAACAATGCCAAAGCAATGAATGCCTTATTTTGTGCACTTACAAAAGAAGAATTCAACCGTGTATCCAATGCTACAACCGCACATCAAATTTGGCATACACTCGAGGTAACACATGAAGGAACGAATAAAGTAAAAGAGTCTAAAATTTCTGTTCTTGTCCACAGGTTTGAGATGTTCAGAATGAAGGACAATGAGACTGTGTCCGAGATGATTACCAGATTCACAGACATCACAAACTCTCTTGTGGCGCTTGGAAAGACTTATACTCAAGCAGAGATGGTTAGAAAAGTCCTACGTGCACTCACTCCAGAATGGGAGAAGAAAACCACAGCAATAGAAGAAGCAAATGACTTATCAATACTTACTCTCGAGAATCTTGTTGGCAATCTCATGGCATATGAGGTCCAACTTGAAGATCGAAAGAAAGATACAGAATCACACCAAGCAAAGAAGAAATCATTGGCTTTTAAAGCCATGACAGACTCAGAAGATGAGGAAGAAGATGAAGAAGAAATAGCAATGTTCACTCGGAGATTCAAGAAGTTCTTAAAGAAGGGTAAGTTTCATTCTAAAGCTAGAGATTTTAATGACCCTCCTACATGTTTCAGGTGCAATAAAATAGGTCACATGAAGAAGGATTGTCCCTTAGAAAATGCAAAGAACAAGGGAAAATCATCCAACTTCAAGAAGGACAAATATCCAAAGAACAAATTTGCCAAAAACAAGAAGGCTTATCAAGCTACATGGGATGATAGTGATTCATCTTCCGAAGAAGAAACGGATGAAAATAACGAAGTGGCAAATGTGTGTTTCATGGCTGCACAAGGACATGTAAGTAATGATTATGATTCCGAAGATCTTCTTGATGCTTTTAATGAAATATTCCAAGAGTTAAAGAAAGAAAAGATTAGAGTTAAGAATCTTGAGAAAGTGAATCAAACACTTAATCAAGAAAATCTTAACCTTGATAAGGAAGTAAAATCCTTAAATTCTCGCATTGCAAGTTTAGATACTGATCTTGAAACTCTCAAAAAGAATTATGAAGAGATTTCAAAGAACGTATCTAAGTTTAACAAAGGCAAAGAGAATTTAAATGATATGCTTCATCATCAAGTTACATCTAGTCAAAAATATGGACTTGGTTTTAAAAAATCCTCTGTAAAAGAATCTCCTGTTGGAAACACTAGTAAGACTAAATCAGCATCTATTTCTAGTGTTACACACAAGTTGTATGATTTCTTTGCAAAGCCTAAGATTGTTAATTTTAGTGATAAAAGCAAAACTACCATTCGGTTAAGTCGACTGAACCATACAACCAGTCGTCTGTCCAGAGAAATTGGATCTCATTCAACGAGATCAAAACCTCTTATAAGTCGACCTAGTGTATCAACCAGTCGACTGATGTACACCAACAGTCGACTGAACAACGCTGGTAAGTCGACTGGACAGAACAAGTTAGTATGGGTTCCAGTCAGTCTAAATCAGAATGATAGAATTGCTTATATTAAGTCATATATGTTAAATGTGTGTAATTCTACTTATTATATTCCTGCTTATGGAGGAAGGTCAAACTCTTCATGGGTTTGGTTTCCCCCAAACTAATGTGTTTTGGACCCAATAAAAAGGGTACCATATTTACCTTAAACTTTTTATAGGTACCCAAGAAAGAACGCTGGATATTAGACAGCGGATGTTCAAAACACATGACAGGGCATGCCAACCTACTATCCACCATTCAAAGTATAGATGGAGGAACCGTCACCTTTGGAGATAACAACAAAGGCAAAGTCATAGGCATTGGCATGGTCGGTAAAACTTCTAACCCAACTATAGAAAATGTGTTATTGGTTAGTGGTTTAAAACATAATCTTTTAAGCATTAGTCAATTGTGTGATAAAGGATATAAAATAGTTTTTGAAAAAGATGCATGTTTGATTTATGACTCTACTATGCAAAATGTTATTTTTCAAGGTTGTCGTAAAAATAATATTTATGAATTGTGTTTGAATGCAATTGATCTTTCAAATGACTTTTGTTTAATAGCCTCTAACAATGAATCTTGGTTATGGCATAGAAGATTTGGACATGTGAATATGAAAAATCTCTCAAAATTATCTAAATATAACCTAGTTAAAGGACTGCCAAAACTATCTTTTAAAAAGGATAAGTTATGTGATGCATGTCAACTAGGAAAACAAATCAAATCCACTTTTAAAACAAAAGAAGTAATCTCTACTAGTAGGCCACTTGAATTAATTCATATGGATTTATTTGGCCCTACTAGAATTGCTTCTTTAAATAAAAGTAGATATGTGTTTGTTTTAGTAGATGATTTTTCAAGATTCACTTGGACATTCTTTTTAAAACATAAAAATGATGCTTTTGAGGAATTTGCACATTTCTGTAAACGTGTCCAAAATCAAAGATCTCTAACCATAGTCACTATTAGAAGTGATCATGGTGGAGAATTTGAAAATAAAACATTTACAGAATATTGCAACAAGAATGGTATAACACATTCATTTGCATTTCCTAGAGCTTCACCACAAAATGAAGTGGTTGAAAGGAAAAATAGGACCTTGCAAGAATGCGCACGTACTATGCTTGTTGAAAGCAATCTACCAAAGCATTTTTGGGCTGAAGCTGCTGCTACAGCTTGTTATGTTTTAAATAGAATTCTTCTAAGACCTAAACTAAAGAAGACTTGTTACGAGTTATTTTTTAATAAAATTCCTAAAGTTTCTTACTTTAAGACATTTGGTTGTAAGTGTTTTATTCTAAATACAAAAGATAATTTAGACAAATTTGATCCTAGATCTAATGAGGGTATCTTTTTAGGATACTCAAATAGGAGTAAAGCATATAGAATTTTCAATAAGTCTACAATGACTATTGAAGAATCAATGCATGTTACATTCGATGAATCTTTACCTTCATCAACCTTAAATAAAGATGATGAAACTGACTTATCACCTTTAGATAATGTGATTAAATTCTTAGAGCAAACTAATCTGTCTGATAAGTCGACTGATAAGTTCTCCCAGTCGACTGACGTAAAGCAGTCGACTGAAGAACAAGTCAAGTCGACTGATCCGATTGAGATATCTTCAACTTTACCAAAGTCATTTGTTGAAGTTAAAGATCATCCTCATGACTTAATAATTGGTGACATCTCCCATGGTATTCAGACACGTTCACATGTTAATATGATCTCTCATACAGCATTCTTGTCGGATTTTGAACCGAAAAATATACAAGAAGCTTGTGAGAATGAATATTGGATGAATGCCATGCAAGATGAACTAAACCAATTTATAAGGAATGATGTATGGGATTTAGTTCCTAGACCTCCTGATCAGACTATTATTGGTACCAAATGGGTATTCAAAAATAAGTTAGATGAATCAGGACAAGTTGTAAGGAACAAGGCTAGATTAGTTGCTCAAGGATATAATCAAGAAGAAGGTATAGATGTTGATGAAACATATGCTCCTGTTGCTAGACTAGAATCTATTCGTATTTTATTATCTTTTGCTTGTTTTATGAATTTTATACTTTATCAAATGGATGTGAAAAGAGCCTTTCTTAATGGGTTTATTAAGAAAAATATTTATGTTAAACAACCACCAGGTTTTGAACATGAACAATTTCCAGATCATGTTTATAAATTGAAAAAGGCTTTATACAGTCTTAAACAAGCACCTCGTGCTTGGTATGATCGCTTAAAAACTTTTCTTTTAGAAACAGGATTTGAAATAGGTAAAGTAGACACTACTTTGTTTATCAAAAGAGTTAAGAATGATATCTTAATCATACAAATATATGTTGATGATATAATTTTTGGTTCTACTAATAATAATCTATGTCAAGAATTTGCTAATACCATGAAAAATGAATTTGAGATGAGTCACATGGGTGAACTCAATTATTTCCTAGGACTTCAAATTAAACAGTCCTCACATGGCATATTTATCAATCAAGGCAAATATGCAAAGGAATTACTCAAACGTTTTAACATGGATAGTACTAGTAGTAAATCCACACCTATGGCTACTACTACTACTCTTGACAAAGATTTATTAGGTAAGAGTGTTGATCAAAAACTCTATCGAGGTATGATTGGTTCACTCTTATATATTACTGCAAGTAGACCAGATATTATGTTCAGCGTATGTTTATGTGCTAGATATCAATCTAGTCCTAAAGAGTCTCATTTAAAAGCAGTGAAACGAATTTTAAGATATATTAAAGGCACATCTGAATATGGTTTATTTTATCCACGCACCGATAATTTTCAACTTTTGTCATATAGCGATGCCGATTTTGCTGGAAGCAAAACTGATCGCAAGAGTACTAGTGGTACATGTCACTTTTTGGGACATTCCCTAGTATCTTGGTGCAGTAAAAAGCAAAACTCCGTATCCCTATCAACTACAGAAGCTGAGTATATCGCTGCAAGTTTGGCATGTGCACAAATTTTATGGATGAAACAAACCTTATTAGATTATGGTATTTCATTTGAGAAACCCTCAATTATGTGTGATAATACCAGTGCAATTAATCTATCTAAAAATCCGATTTAACATTCACGTACGAAACATATTGATATTCGACATCATTTTCTACGTGATCATGTTTTAAAAGGAGATATATCTTTAGACTTTATCTTTACTGATAAACAAGTAGCAGATATATTTACCAAGCCCCTTAAGGAAGATACTTTCATTAATTTAAGAAGAGAACTTGGAATTTGTGATTTTATTGATATTTGCTGAAAAATTATTATCTGTTAAGTCGACTGTACTCTTGAAATAAGTCGACTGTACTGGCTTTTTCAAACATACCAATCTTTTATCTGACCAGTCGCCTGGTTCCTAGACCAGTCGACTGATTAGTAGATATAAAATTTTTATTTTCTTCTCGACCCAGTCGACTGATCTCCCTACCAGTCGACTGTCGCGAGCTAAATCGTCTTCAGCGACTATTCATCGCGTCTTTTGAGATGGAATTCACCTATCTTTTCACCCGTGATCTCAAATCTCCACCGTCGATTTCACCTCTCTTTGATCTCAGTCGTTCACTCGCTGTTAAAACCCTCTTTACCAGCCGTTTTTACCCCTTACCATTCTCAAGCTTTTACCCCCAATTTCAAAACCCTAGCTTTTGGAGAAGAAGGTGATCTACTCTCTCAGTGCTGCTTGTGCTCGAATCTCTCTTTTTCTTAGGTAAAATCCTTTCCACTTTCTTTTCATGGCACCCAAACGATCTAAATGATCTCATGAGGGTAGTTCTTCTTCCCAAGACTACACTCAATATCTCTTGAGTCCAGATCTTATTAATCGATGGTATGTCTTCTGTACCATTACAATCTTCCCTGGAAGATTTTTAAACTTTAATGATCTAGATCGTTTCAATCTCATCCCTTTATTCCAAAACTGCAGTCTTTATGATTTTTTATCTTTATCAAACCAACCTAATTACTATCCCCAACTCATCTATTTGTTTTATACAAATATGAGAGTAGTCCAAAAACCAGATGGGGATGTCTTAATCCGTTCGTCTGTGAAGAATGTTAAAATGACACTCACATCGACTAGGATTAATGAGATGTTGGGTATTGATGATGTGGGATTATTTCTTGATGACATTCTTTTAGATGATGCTTCTATTTTATCTAGAATTTTCCTACCTAATCATGGCCCTCCAATGACAAGCAAAAATATCAAACCAATTGCTAAGCTTGTAGGTAGAATATTAGCCTATAACATCCTTCCTAAAAAGGGTAGTTATGACCAATATTCTATTGAATTACAAAAAGCTATATATGCAATTTTTGGTAGAATTGCTGTTAACTGGGGTCAAGTTATATTTTCTAAACTTAATCAAGATCACACTCACTTTTTACCTTTTGGATGTCTTCTTACTAGAGTCTTTATAGCTTTTGGTGTTGATCTTGATTCGGAGACAAATGTTGTTTCTCGTTATGAGTGTTTCGATCGTGCTAGTTTGACACGTATGAAACTCCTTGATGCTCCTACCCGTTCACCCCCTAGGTCTCCTCCTCTTTCTCAAGCTCCATTAGGATCGAGTTCTAGACCTTCTACCTCTTCTGATCCACTTCTTCAAGCAAATTTTGATGACCCTCGTACTCTCTACGACTGTGTTTCCTACCTAATGAAACATTCAGCCACTGTTGATTCCAAGCTAGATCACATTGACTCTAAGCTTGACAACCTCAGTCATCTCTTCAACTCTCACTTTCATCCTCCTTCTCAAGATGACGATGAAGACTCCGATGAAGAAGATTGAAGATTTCTTATTTTCTTTTCTATTATGTAATTTTCTTTTTAATATTAGACTTTATCATTGTTTTCTCTTTAATGCAAAAGCTTGTTACTTTGTGTTTTTTGATGATTCCAAAGGGGAAGAGAAATATCTGAGTTATATTTTATCTATCTGTGTTATGTGTTGCTTATGTTCACATTGTTACACTGTTCTGGGTATTGAAATATCTCTGGTCAGTCGACTTCCCCAAGGGATATAGTCGACTGCTGCTAACTGCTGCATCTGTGATACTTGTTAACTGCATTTGTTATATTTTCATATTCTGTTCAGTCGCCTGATCTATTGTTCAGTCGACTGATACATTCTTTATAATAACATCTATTTTATGTATGCATATTGTGTTTTTAATAGGGGGAGTTTTTAAAAACCTATGCTTGTATGTCTTTATATAAATTGTTATCAGCTATTGTGCTGTCATCATCAAAAAGGGGGAGAATGTTGATTCTTGATTTTGATGATCACAACACAGTGCAACATGTGTCTATATTATACAGCTAACATTGCAGTGTACATACCAAAGACAATTCTAGCTGAACAAATGAACAAGCTCAAAAGGATACAGATGAAGACTTCAAGACAAGGATCAAGACTCAATTCAAGACTCAAGACTCAAGACTTCAAGCTCAAATGTGTTAAATTATTGTGTCTTGTAAACATTGTATTTTTACTTTTGTTGAGTCTTAGTCTGATTGCAAAGCCTTGTCACACACACACACTCAAAAATTTCATAATGTGTATCTCTTTAAAACCCCCAAAAAGAGTCAAAACAGTTTGAGGAATTTTAACTCTTGAGTACCAGTCGACTTAAGCTTCTGCCAGTCGACTGATAGTACAAAACTGTTTAAAATTATTCAAACTCTGATCAGTCGACTCATATGGCAACCCAGTCGACTGTTCGAGAGCTTTTGACCGTTTTCTGTTTTTCAAAATTGAATTTTTTCTTACTCAAAAGCTTAGATCCGTTGGTTGACAGTTGAGTAACTGTTTCCCAACGTTCAGGAGATCAAACTCTTTAAGTAGAGTTCAGATCTCACTGAAAAGATCTACAGAATTTTACTTTGAAATCCGAGCACTCTTGAAAAATATTCTAAGTGATATTTTTGTGAGAAACAAAGCTTTCAAGTTCATACACTTTGGTTCTCTACATTTAGTCCAGTATAGCATTGAATTTGCTCTGGACTGAGTATAGAAGTCGACCTATTTTTGTTAGCCACGTGCATCAACACATACAACAACAAGGCTATAGGTTGACTGTAAAGTATTCTTGTTCTCTTGCTCTCGGTTGGAGAGTGTTTTTGACTCTTGGTTGTAGAGTCGGTGTTGTATCACTCTTGGTAGTAGAGTGGGTCTGCTTTCTCTGGTTGAGAGAAAGGACTACAGGTTAGACAAGGTTGTTGTCGTAACGCCGTAGGGTATTCTTGTAATTTTTCAAGAATAGTGGAAATCTCAAGTGGGTTGCTTGGGGACTGGATGTAAGTCGGGAGGACCGAACCAGGATATATCTTGTGTACTCTGTGATTGTTTATCTTGTGTTTGCATTCATTCTTGTTTATTTAAGTTCTGCAAAAAGCTTCTGGACAGTCGACTCCTTGCACTATCAGTCGACTGGTCAGTGCCGTTCGTAGTTGTAGTTTCATTGTGCTTTCAGTCGTCTGTTTCATTCATCAGTCGACTGCACAGAGTTGTTATTTTCAATTATTTTGAACATATCAGTCGACTGGTCCTTAACTCAGTCGACTGCACCGAGAAAAATTTCCGCAGTTTTTATTGAACATTATTCACCCCCCCCCCCTCTAGTGTTTGTTGTCTTGCCTACAGGATCCAACACTTGAAACCTGAACCTGTTACTTGTTTATGCCGTATTATTCTTGCCCTATTTTGTGACACATATATGTCTATTTAATAATAATAAATAACCAAGCCGGGGTTAAGGGAAAGATCTAGTAGTGGAAGATATAGAAATGTAACTTGGAAGGGGCCCGTGTTTCCCCCCTGATGATCTGTTACCCGATTACCTGTGATATGTTTACCTGACATGTGATTCTGTTATCTGATTCCTAACTACATACTTCCTACGGGAGGGTGTACTCAGAAGGGGGCCCGTGTTTCCCACCTGTTACCCAACTACATACTTCCTACGGGTGGGTATATTTGGAGGGGATATAGTCCTACCTGTTGCATTATTTCCTGTTACATGATATATGTTCCTGTTCCTATTTTTCCTGATCCCTGAGTACACGGCTCTATGGACTCCACTACGAAATCTAAACGAAACTTGTTTGAATGTAGCAACCATGTGGTAAAAACTTGGGACGCATGAAGTGCTACCTAGATATTAATAAATACAAACATGACATAACATGATACCTGTTACATGCTTGCCTGATACATGTTACCAGTTTACCTGTATACCCGTTTACTTGATACTTGATTAGCTGTTTACCTGCTTGCATGACACTTGATACATGTTTACTTGTACCTGTTAGCATATCATGTTATTTGATTCTGTTTCCTTATTCATGTTAGTTATCCTGTTTTGTTATCATGTCTATTCTATGCTATTTGTTTACTTTTTCCATATACTTGTGCCTGCACTAAAAGCGGCCCATAACTTGCATTGATAGGCATTTTGTTTTCTTTTTCCTCTTCCTGCAATTTATTAAATTGCAGATCATGGAGATCAGCTGCCCGATGGAGTAGGTGATCTGAGATACTAGTTGCTAGAGTTTTGCTATTATTATTTTCTGCTATTATTCTTATAATTTTATGTTGCTACTTGAATAATTGTATCTGTTACTTGGATTATTTGTATTTGGGCAATGTGATCCAGGATTATTGACTTGTTCAGATATGGTTTATTTGAAATTTATTATATTTTGTTTCAAGTAAATCCATGTTGGTATATTGATTCATATATGCATGCGTGGTTGACTTCTCTTACTTCCTACTCTGATTTTTCCTATGAAATGTTGTAAAGATCTTGACAGCTTATGGATGATGAAAATCATTCGCTGGGCTTTTGTCACGTATCCGTATTCCGTATTCTCCTTTTAGGAAGCGAGACATGACATTTTTATACGGAGTGTACATGGATGATTTGAACCGTTCATATTGATCTACACGTCTAAATTAGTTTAAATATGTAAATCAAATCATTTGGAATTCATTTGCCAATCCATCATGTCATTATAAAAAAAACGATATGCAGCCATACAATTTTGTAACACTTCAATGGATCGGCAAATGAATTCCAAATGACCTGAGTTTACATATTTAAACTAATTTAAACGTGTAGATCAATGTGAACAGTTCGGATCATCCATGTGCACTTCGTGTAAAAAGTTCACACGAAGGATAGTGAATAACGGAATGGCCATCTCTCTCTCTCCCTCTCCCTATATATATATATATATATATATATATATATATATATATATATATATATATATATATTATTGTAAACAGTGGGTCCAAACCCTTCGCGCTTCATTAATTTTTTTTAACAAAACAAGCAACCAAGATAAGGGCACTAATGCTTATGTCTCCCAACAGGCCATGATACTCATTTCCCATCAAAAAAGAGAACTCATCCCGTACAAGATAGCTCCCTATCCAAAAGACAAATAATAAATTACAGATACAACAAAATCATTCTGTTCACTAGATCACCGAAACCTCCCAAAAAGTGGTAACCCCACAGTCCGAACTGAGGTGAAACATCCTCCACCTTCCGGTCACTCCTCCTTATCTCCCCCTTTCCTCAGACTCGGCTTCATATGTTGAAGTGCTTACATCTGAGTACATTTCCTTCATTTTCTATGTTGGCTCCGCACCTGCTGTTTGGACCAGAACATGATATTAGCAATAATCATGATAACAGTTGTTGATGCATGGTGTGTTTGTGTGTTGGTCTAAAGATTACGTTGTTTGTTTCTAACCATATCCCCCAACATATAGCCGCTACCCCAAAACCCCAAATGTCAATGTAACTATTCCGAACATTAGCATCTTTTCAAACCCCAAAGACGTTCTGAACTATCTCTAGCTGTCTAGCATGGGTCCTAGGATGCCGAATCTGTGTAACAGATCCGCTCGAATAGACCTATCATATGGACATTTAACGAAAATTTGATCTACTGTTTCGCTATCAATTCGGCGAATAACACACTCTCCCGGCCCCTACCACATGCGCCTCACCAAATTGTCCTGTGTGAGAATGATGTTTTTATATCGCCAGTTAATTGAATGCCCTAATCTTAAGGGGGACTTTAACCTTCCAAATCGGGTCGTTGGTCCTCACTCCTCCATCGTTTAACCATTGATAAGTTGATTTTACCGAGAATGTACCATCTTTTCCAGTCGCCCAGCTCATCTTATCTTTATCGTCCTCCCCTGTTGGCTTCCAATCCTGTAAGAATAAAATAAGCTCCTGCTTTTGTTTTCTAGCCTCCATGCTTAGCCGGCCCGTTAGTCTCGGTCTCCAATCTTCGTTCCTCCATTGGCTGGAAACTCAGTCATTTCTACCTGCAGCAAATTTGTAAACTTTCGAAAATCTTCTCTTTAGATTAAATGGCCCACACCATTTGTCTTTCCAAAAATAAATAGTTTTTCCGATCCTAATGGCAAAGGTAACGCCAGCCAAAAAAATGTCCCCAGTTCGCATCACCCCTTGCCAAAACCCCGTCATGGATGCCTCGTTCTTTTGTTTTCGGTGTATACACCCATTCCTAATGTAAGTTTCCCTTATTAATATAGCCTATTTTGCTTTTGTCATTATTTTGAATTTCCACCACCATTTACACAGTAAAGCTTGGTTTATTTGTCGTAAATTAATCACCCCAATCCTCCAAATTCTTTTTGTCTGCATATGACCCCCCATCTGATTAACGAGAATATCTTTTCCTTTCAGTCCCTGACCCGTGCCAGAGGAACCGTCGTCTTAATCGATCAATTTTCTTGATGGCCCATACTGGTATCTCGAAGAATGACAAAAAAAAGTATAGTAGAATAGAACTGACGACTGAGTTCAATAAGACAAGCCGCCAACCGAATGAGAGCATTTTACCCTTCCATCCATCTAGTCTATTCTTAATCTTCTCATTAAGATCATTCCAATCCACCCTCCTAAGTTTGCCGCTACAAATTGGCAAGCCTAGATACTGGATTGGTAATTTCGGGATCGGGCAATTTACGATACCCGCTATTGCTAGTCCGACCTCCCCTGTATCTCCCCAAAAAGTAATCGATCGTAATTTTGTGGAAGTTGACTTTCAACCCTGATGAGTCTTCAAAGAATATATATATATATATAGGAAAATCTTATATATATATATATATATAGAAGAAATTTATACAGATATAAAATCTTCCAATTATGTACATATATCTTTGTATCTCCAATTAATCATTACCAACTTTAGTCTCCAAAATACTAATCGACTGCTGTCATACTGCTCTGCAAAGTCTAATAATCAATAGATTCACTATGTACTAATTAATAATTTGCCCACTTGTAAGTACCTATAGGTAACATCGCTCTTCTCTAATAAATGCATAGTTAGCCATATGCTAGCGGGTCATGCATTTCGCTTATCTCTTAACTATTCTCAACCTCTTATATACGTAGGACATACATATCAACATCTGGCCATATTAACTTGGTCGTTGATTTGCATTCATTCTTAGGTCGTTGATTTGCATTCATTCTTAGCATATAGCTCTAAGGTGGGAAAACGGAGGTTGGCACTAAATATGCTAAGGTGATTAGATTGTACAAAACCTGCACAATGTATTTATCTCTTAAGAGTTTGTTCGTGGTTTTTCTAATGGATTACAGTTCGTTATTGATCAATTTCTAGTACTCTGACAAATAGAGATAAAAGACGTAACCATGCAATATATATATTAGTTAATGAGCACGAACAATGTCTACTTAAGTACCTACAACACTAGTAAATTAACTGTTTTTATTGATTTATATATGTTTTGATGGCTGGAGCCGTTTGGCTCTATCCGATTCATCAAAAAAAAAAGTACCTACAACACTTCTAACTCTCTAATTACACTAGTATAAACAAAAGTGATCCCTGATGCAATTCCCTTCTTCCCTTCTTGGCTACATGCTACAGGGTCAAGCAGGAGGAAGACCGAGATGATCTCTTAGGAATGCAGGGGCTGCTGAACTGCTACAGGGAAGGAGTACTGCAGCTAAACCCCTGTATGGTGGTGACTTCTTCAGATGTTATCTTCAACTCGAGGCAGGATGTATGGGCAAAGGGAGAGCTACTGTTAAGGTTCTCCTCTCTTTTTTTTCTTTTTTTCTTTTTTTTTTTAGATAAAAAGTGACCGAAGTCACCGGTTCCATTAATAAAAAATTAACGAAACAAAAGTAGCGAATATTACAGGTCTAGAGTACTCCATTTCCCAAAATCAAATACATTCCATACTCCACCGACCGCCAACAAAATAAACTAAAAATCTAACATAAAGTACCAGCAACCTCTAACTTGAACCGCACAAAAGAGGTAGGAGCTAGGTGACTGCAACCTTCCCAAGCTCAGCTACTCTGCCCCCTCCATACAGAGCCTCTTCCTCGCTCCTGCTTGACCTGCCCAAACATCTATTAGAGCCAGAATTCTATGCAACATCATACGAAAAGTACAGTTAAAGTTTCGGAAGCAAAAATCATTTCTATCAAGCCGCTATGTCCACAAAATATCCCCAACTGAAATATCCCACATGATCCTATATTCTTTCGTAATGTTATTCGATCTCCAACATCCCCAATTTTCCTCGATACAGTTTAGTGTCTCCTCAGTATTAAATCCCAACCCCATGATTTTTCAAGTCAGTCTAGCTCTAGAGCATTGAATGAAAATATGATTAGTATCCTCATCTCCTATGTTACAATGTGAGAATGTCACCTCGATCGTGATATTGCATTTCCTAAGGTTCGTTTTGGACAGAATAGCATCGTTCAAAATCAACCCTAGGAAGGTCTTCACCATAGAAGGAATTTCGATTTCCAAATTATAGTTGCATGAGAGCTTCTAATGCCCCCATTGTTCAAGAAGCAGTACTTGGAGCTAACTGAGACGTACAGTTAGAATTCAAACCCCATTCTCTGCTGTCCTCTTCTCCCCTATTATGTTGCACCACACATTGAAGAATCGTTTTAAGTTTGGCAAGTTGCTCTTGACCATCGATAGATAGAGTTCCTTTGAGTTCAATTCTCAGTCTGTCATTATTCCAGGCGTCAGCTACGAGGGCATCATCCCTAGTAATTTCTCTAGCTAGTTGCGGGAAGAAAGATTGTAGTGTGTTCATCCCACATTATTTGTCCTTCCAGAATTTAGTATTCTTTCCATTTCCCAGCCTGCACTTAGTATTAGAATAGAACATATCCCCCACCTTAGCAACTCCTTTCCATCGGTATGACACTTTTCCTTGCTTGCTTCTTCCTCCATATCTAACTGTTTTCTTTCTTCGATACATCATGAATGAATTGCCCCACCACATCTTTCGTCGTCTGTGCATTTTCCACCACCATTTAGATAAGAGTGTCTTGTTCATATCTCGTAGGTTTATTATTCCAAGTCCACCGAACTCTTTCTCTTTACAGACCTTACCCCACCTCACCAGATGAAGGCCCCTGTTCTCCTCCCAATTTCCTTTCCATAGAAATCGTCTTCTGCATTTAAGGTTCTCTATCAAGCTTAGCTAGGGTTAAGATTCTCCTTGTTACTGTTATTTTGGTGGTTGTAATATTGTCTTAAAACTTGTGAGACACCTAGACTTAATTTAAGACGTTACTTGTTGATGGGGAGTTGAGTAGCTAGCCCTGGAAAAGGAAGTGGGGTGCACGACAGTAGTCCTCTGCTCTGCCCCTCCTTCCTGATCTGGAAACAGCCATTCTCTTCCCCACAAGCACAGATCACCGCAAACCATAAGAGAATCCCTGGCTTTGTATATTTTGCTTATTGTTCTAATTGCCCTATTTATTTATTTTTTTCATCGTTAAACAGTGGGTTGAATAATTGCCATATTTAAAGAAGAAGAAAAGAAGAAAAACTTGATATATTCAGCATGGATCCAAAGAATTTTACAACGAATTCATACCAATCTTTTCGAGAATATCCTATACATATGCAAGACCAGAATAGGCGAGCGAAATAATATTTCATCTGCACCTTTGAATCAGTAACCAGTAACGACAAAGCTCTGAGAAAAACAACAGTTCAAGTAGGAGACTGTAAAACCTTCTTCAACAAGTCCAACAGCTCTCCCTTCTTTAGTTTCGAGTAACCTTTGACACCTTTGGTTTTGGCAAGCTCTTTTAGCTCCGTAAGTTTCATCTTCTGTAACATTTCATCTGAACAGTTCTGTGATGATTTCTCCTCAAATTCCTCTTTGCCATTCTCTTTTGATTGTACTGGTGGAATTGGAGACTTCTTGATAAAACTTGACGGTGGTCGTGACATTTTCACATCTCTGGGTCCCTCATCTTCTAATGTAGCACTTCTGCGAGATGATCCTTTGTTCTCTTGTAGAGTTTGAGTTCTAGCTATAACATGGACAGAAAATGAGGGTGTTCAAACAAACCGATCAACTAAAACTGACATAATATAAGTACTCTATCGCACCTTTTGTTTGTTTTCGTCTTGGATATTCTAGTAGGGTTCCAACAACTGATTCAGCAGATTGCTTCTCTTCTCTCGATATACTGGAGTTCCTCTGTCTAGAAACTGCGGACCCTCCTTTCGAGATAGAAGATTGTATTCTTTTGAACAGTGCCATGATCTCATCATGATTAGGAGATCTTGATGTCGCATTGTTCGATGCTGCAAAATCCTTCAGCTTGCTAGTTACCTTCTCTGCCCTACCTGAGGAGACACCCCTTCGAGGTTGTGCTCTTCTTTGTCCTTCTGCTCGGATGATTGAGCAGGAACCAATATGTAGGGCCACATCTGCAAACTCTGCGAAGTTCAGTAAGCTGCATCAAAAGATGATACCTCAGTTGCTAGCAAACATTGCGAAAAAGTAATAAAAACCAAGTATTTAAACCAAAACCTGCATCAATGTGACAAGCAATGCAAGAAATGTAGATTATCTCTGGTAAGTTCTGTTATAACTTATGTAGACAAATTTAATTTTTAATATAAAATTAATAACAACGAATTAAATTCCTACTCAAATTTAATAATACTTATACTGTTACGCAAACAATATAACTCATTATCAACAAAGCACAAAAGGAAGATACTGAATCTTCAATTCGAACCTTGATAATCGTGAATTAAAGGGACTGTTTAGCAAACAGTGTATATCACTGTACACAAAGCACAGAAAGAAGATATGTTATCTTCAATTCCGACCTTGAGTATGGTGAAAAAAGAAAAATACAGACCGAGGCTTGTTGAAACAATGTCCTTAAGACGTTTAATTCTGCCACTGCAACGGTGTACACAGGTTTTAACGGCAGTCGTCTACAACAGTCAGAACTCCATTAACTTACACTCGAATAATGAAGGCTCAGTCGAGAAAGGATATGATGATAGCGTTTTGTGATACTTCTATGTTGATACAGGATGATAGGGAAGATATGAATGGGCTCCGGATTTGATCACAATCCTATCCTATTTATAGCCCTAATCCCGTGACAGTTGTTGCAACTGTTCAGACAAAACTGTCCATATCAAATCAGAACTGACCCGTATACAGTTGTTGCAACTGTTCAGACAAAACTGTCATGACAATTGCAACTGTCCGTATCCAGCTCGTATCAAAACAGAGCTGAATTCTTGCAAAAAAAATTAAGTTTAGCCCAAGCCCAAGCCGGGCGGGTGCGTGTTCCACACCGATGTCCAAGTTGGGTGTGTTCTCTCTCCGGAGAAAATATTCGTATCCCTAAGGGCACAACCCTTTGGCTCAGTTTTTAACTTATAACTTCATTTGCTTTTTGCTCCATACTGATATGGAAATAAGTTTAAATGTCACATATCAAGCAAAAGTTCAATTCTTCATTTTAACAAGCTAACTTTGGAGGCGAATATTTCATTCATTTGAAATCGGTTTTGGACATATGAGTACATCATTTTGTACGTCTTGATGAGTACAATATGATGGAATCGATTTCCAACAAGTTCAATGTTGGTATGGATGTTGGCAGCATTCAACTAGTATTGAGGATGAGATGGAGCATGTTACATCTATGGTGATATCGGTGATGTGAATGATGATCGATCCCTAGTTTGACACTGCACTTATTTTAGGAGCAGTTGGAAGATAATTTGAGTACCATAAGAAATCATTTGTCAAGGTAGAACAGATGTTACAGTTTTCTGCATTTGGATGTTTATTTGTCTCGAATTTGTCACATATGAGAAAATTGCACATCAGGTTTGTAGTATCAGTACAGAATGCAGTGAAGTGATATTTAACTTCTGATGAATGGTAGCATGCTGGCCATGGCCTAAGTTTTTGGAGTTGGTGGTTTGACATCTCGGATAGTTTGTACATGGACATCTGGAGTTGGGATTAAGGCATCCATTGTTCATTTCATTTGACAGAGATGGACTCCACCAATGTAGACTTCTGTGAGAAGTTGGGGGTTCAGGGCTTGTCGGTGTTGTGTTTTCTCCTTCAACTCTTTCCTTGTATACATAGGTACAATCTCCTCAAAGGAACCACCACATTAAACCATAGTGTCTTCTCCTTGTATTGTTTTGTGATTTTTCCTATCTTGTGTTTGGTTTGTGCTTAGAGATCTCGCAATCAATCAGATATTTGATTCAGCTCAGTATCGTCTCCACTATTGGTTCATACAAATCCTAGGCGCCACATACCAATGACAGA
Source organism: Hemerocallis citrina (assembly GCA_017893485.1). Classification (NCBI taxonomy): domain Eukaryota; kingdom Viridiplantae; phylum Streptophyta; class Magnoliopsida; order Asparagales; family Asphodelaceae; genus Hemerocallis; species Hemerocallis citrina. The sequence continues at coordinate 18,345 of JACEHZ010000209.1, forward strand.
AATGAAGACAAAGATACAGTACAAGCAAATTGAATAAACCGAAACAACAAGAAAACAGAGCAAACTAGACTAATATTGGTTAAAAGACATCGAGCAACCTAGATTATCATGATTGTCGCTGAAAAGCATGTTTTAAGGTCGAAGGTTACCTTTGCCATGAACAACTCTAGATTTAGCCGATGCCCACCAACTGTTCGACGAAATGCCACAAAAGCCACTACGTGGAAACAAGAGAATAGCCTGCATTCTTTCTAAAGATAACACCTCTTCATAAAGGACTGGACTGCATTCATCCCAAAACCCTTTCTCCTTTAATAAGACAAATAACACGTGCACTGCACGTGAACTGAATCCTATCTCTCCCTCCCTCCCTCAAAACTCTGCACATCTCTTTCTCTTCATCAATGGCTACATTATTCTCACCTCTCATCTCACTCTCACTCCCTCCAAGAACCCACAAAAAAACCAACAAAATCACCTCCACTTTACTCATCAAAGACCCAAATGCCCAAATCCAACAACACTGCCAAAATGGCAATCTCAAACAAGCCATTGAATCCATTTCCAACCCCACTTCCATCCATTCCTCAACCTACTGCACCCTCCTCCAACTCTGCGCTGATGCGGTATCGTTAACCGATGGCAAGAAAGTCCATTCACTTCTGACATCTAACGGTATCAAAATAGACCCAAAACTCGGCCCTAAACTAGTGTGCATGTATGTCAAATGTGGGGACTTGAGAGAAGGTAGAAAGGTGTTTGATGAAATGGGTATTAAAGATCACACATACACTTGGAATTTACTAATGGGTGAGTACGCGAGAGGTGGTGAATTTGAGGAGAGCTTGGGCTTGTTTGAGCGTATGTGGGGGTTGGCGGTTGGACCTGACTCGAGAATTTTTAGCAGTGTACTAAAATGCATTGGTGCATTGGGGTTGATGAGGGAAGGGGAGGTGGTTCACGGGTTGATCGCGAAACTTGGTTTTGGTGGCTGTGTTTTGGTTGGGAATAGTCTTGTTGCGCTGTACTCGAAATGTGGGCAGGTTGAGAGTGCGCGGCGTGTGTTCGATGGAATGGTTGAGAGAGATGTTATAAGTTGGAATTCGATTTTAAGTGGGTGTGTTTCGAATGGGGAGGTAAGGAAGGGAGTTGAGGTGTTTGTGGAGATGTGGTTTGGTTGGGTGGGGTTGGATGTGGCGACAATGGTGAGTGTCTTGCCTGCTTTTGCGGAGTTGGGTTTGGTTGGACAAGGGCAAACGCTTCATGGGTATTCGGTGAAAGGTGGGGTTAGCGAGGAGATGATTCTTGTGAATTCTTTGATTGATATGTATTTGAAATGTGGGAACGTGGATGGTGCGAAGGGACTTTTTGAGAAGATGAATGAGAGGAGTGTTGTGTCGTGGACTTCGATGATTTCGGGGTATACACGAAATGGGCGATTTGAGGAAGCTATGGAGTTGTTTAGGAGGATGGAGTCAGAAGCAGTTCAACCTGATATGTATGCTATTACGAGTGTTCTTCATGCTTGTGCGTGTAGTGGGTCACTGTTACGAGGTAAGCATGTACACGATTTTGTTATCAGAAATAGGTTGGAATCCAATCTCTTTGTTGCTAATGCGCTGATTGACATGTACGCTAAATGTGGAAATATGGAGGATGCTAGATTGGTTTTCGATAGAATGTCTAGGAGGGACATCATTTCTTGGAATGCGTTGATTGGGGGTTATTCGAAGTGCAACCTTCCGAACGAGGCACTCGATCTATTCATTAAGATGATACAGTCCCATATAAGACCTACTTCTGTAACCCTAGCGTGCGTTCTTCCTGCTGCTGCCAGTCTTTCGTCTTTTGGAAAAGGCAGAGAGATGCATGGACACATACTAAGAGCTGGGTATCTGTTCGATGGGCATTTAGCCAATGCTCTTGTTGACATGTACGCAAAATGTGGTGCTTTGTTGCTGGCACGTACGCTTTTTGATCGGGTCGGTGCAAAAGACCTGATCTCATGGACGATTATGATTGCTGGATATGGCATGCATGGCCGTGGCAGCGAAGCAATAGACATGTTCGACGAGATGAAAAGTACTGGAATTGAACCAGATGGGGTTTCATTCATCTCCATATTGTATTCTTGTAGCCATTCAGGGTTAGCAGATGAGGGATGGAGATTCTTTAACATGATGAAAGATGAATACAAAATAGAGCCTAAACTGGAGCACTATGCATGTATGGTTGATCTTCTAAGTCGAGCTGGGCGGTTGACTAAAGCATACAAGTTCATTGAGTCGATGCCAATAAAGGCAGATTCAACTATTTGGGGTGCATTGCTTTGTGGGTGTAGAATCCATAGAGATGTGAAGCTCGCTGAGAAAGTAGCTGAGCGTGTTTTTGAACTTGAGCCTGAAAATACTGGCTACTATGTGCTTCTTGCAAATTTATATGCTGAAGTGGAGAAGTGGGAGGCTGTGAAGAAGATGAGAAAGAGGATTAGTAGCCGTGGACTGCAAAAGAACCCGGGATGCAGTTGGATAGAGATCAAGAGCAAAGTGAACATTTTTGTTGCTGGGGATAAATCACACCCTCAGTCAGAAAAGATTGAACTATTTCTTCAAGATGTAAGAAGAAGGATGAAGGAAGAGGGTTATGTGCCGAGAAAGAGGTTTGCACTGATGGATGGTGACGATAATGTGAAGGAAGGCGTTCTTTGTGGACACAGCGACAAGCTGGCAATTGCTTTTGGGATTTTGAATTTGCCAACGGGGAAGCCAATTCGAGTTGCTAAGAATTTAGGAATATGCGGTGATTGTCATGAGGTTGCAAAGTTTATGTCGAAGATGACCAATCGAGAAATTATACTTAGAGACGCCAACCGATTTCACCATTTTGAAGAAGGGAGGTGTTCCTGTAGAGGCTATTGGTGACTCTCCAGGGCTTTCATTTTGATACGCTAGCGAAGGCATGTAGGTATCAAGTGATCAGTGGGAAAAAAAAGGGGAAGCTTTAGGGGGAAATGGTACGAAGGCACTTTGAAGATGGTCGGTGAGTACGTGTTCCTGTAAAGGCTATTGGTGAGCTGAGTTGTAGTATATCAATCGGTATGTGTTGCTGTAATTCCTGTTTATCATTTTCTTCTTTTTTTTCTTTTCACTAACTAGATGTATTTTGTCGTACAGTTAAACGCAGGAACTGGGCCACATTATTTTCATGATCTTCTTATGCTAATAGAAGGCAAATATACATATCAAGCGGTGATCACTCCATGGAGCAAAGCGAAAGAAAGTACGGAAAAACTGGTATGGAGGAGGTAAAGATTTCTCACCCTATAATTAGCTAGCCAACTGGTTTATCTAAGGACGTGCAATTCTAAATAACAGTGCTAGTTAAAACCTGCAAAATGTACATGAGAAAATTAAATTGTACCATTCTACAATGTTTTTTTTTTTGAGATAAAAGTAACGGAGGTCACCGGTTTCATTAATGTAAAATTAATGAAACATAAAGTAGCCACTATTACAAGTCTAAACTACTTCAGTTCAGTACATGAAGTACAACAAAAGAAAATAACCCTTGTAGAGTTTGAGTGCTAGCTATAACATGGACATAAAATGAGGGTGTTCAAACAAACCAATCAACTAAAACTGACATAATATAAGTACTCTATCGCACCTTTTGTTTGTTCTCGTCTTGGGTATTCTCGTAGGGTTCCAACAACTGATTCAGCAGATTGCTTCTCTTCTCTCGATATACTGGAGTTCCTCTGTCTAGAAACTGCGGACCCTCCTTTCGAGATAGAAGATTGTATTCTTTTGAACAGTGCCATGATCTCATCATGATTAGGAGATCTTGATGTCGCATTGTTCGCTGCTGCAAAATCCTTCAGCTTGCTAGTCACCTTCTCTGCCCTACCTGAAGAGACACCCCTTCGAGGTTGTGCTCTTCTTTGTCCTTCTGCTCGGATGATTGAGCAGGAACCAATATGTAGGGCCACATCTGCAAACTCTGCGAAGTTCAGTAAGCTGCATCAAAAGATGATACCTCAGTTGCTAGCAAACATTGCTAAAAAGTAATAAAAACCAATTATTTAAACCAAAACCTGCATCAATGTGACAAGCAATGCAAAGAAATGTAGATTATCTATGGTAAGTTCAGTGTTGCTATGGATGTTGGCAGCATTCAACTAGTATTGAGGATGAGGTGGAGCATGTTACATCTATGGTGATATCAGTGATGTGAATGATGATCGATCCCTAGTTTGACACTGCACTTATTGTAGGAGCAGTTGGAAGACAATTTGAGTACCATAAGAAATCATTTGTCAAGGTAGAACAGATGTTACAGTTTTCTGCATTTGGATGTTTATTTGTCTCGAATTTGTCACATATGAGAAAATTGCACATCAGGTTTGTAGTATCAGTACAGAATGCAGTGAAGTGATATTTAACTTCTGATGAATGGTAGCATGCTGGCCATGGCCTAAGTTTGTACATGGACATCTGGAGTTGGGATTAAGGCGTCCATTGTTCATTTCATTTGACAGAGATGGACTCCACCAATGTAGACTTCTGTGGGATGTTGGGGGTTCAGGGCTTGTCAGTGTTGTGTTTTCTCCTTCGACTCTTTCCCTGTATACATAGGTACAATCTCCTCTACGGAACCACCACATTAAACCATAGTGTCTTCTTCTTGTATTGTTTTGTGATTTTTCCTATCTTGTGTTTGGTTTGTGCTTAGAGATCTCGCAATCAATCAGATATTTGATTCAGCTCAGTATCGTCTCCACTATTGGTTCATACAAATCCTAGGCGCCACATACCAATGACAGAAATGAAGACAAAGATACAATACAAGCAAATTGAATAAACCGAAACAACAAGAAAACAGAGCAAACTAGACTAATATTGGTTAAAAGACATCGAGCAACCTAGATTATCATGATTGTCACTGAAAAGCATGTTTTAAGGTCGAAGGTTACCTTTGCCATGAACAACTCTAGATTTAGCCGATGCCCACCAACTGTTCGACGAAATGCCACAAAAGCCACTACGTGGAAACAAGAGAATAGCCTGCATTCTTTCTAAAGATAACACCTCTTCATAAAGGACTGGACTGCATTCATCCCAAAACCCTTTCTCCTTTTATAAGACAAATAACACGTGCACTGCACGTGAACTGAATCCTATCTCTCCCTCCCTCCCTCCCTCAAAACTCTGCACATCTCTTTCTCTTCATCAATGGCTACAATATTCTCACCTCTCATCTCACTCTCACTCCCTTCAAGAACCCACAAAAAAACCAACAAAATCACCTCCACTTTACTCATCAAAGACCCAAATGCCCAAATCCAACAACACTGCCAAAATGGCAATCTCAAACAAGCCATTGAATCCATTTCCAACCCAACTTCCATCCATTCCTCAACCTACTGCACCCTCCTCCAACTCTGCGCTGATGCGGTATCGTTAATCGATGGCTAGAAAGTCCATTCACTTCTGACATCTAATGGTATCAAAATAGACCGAAAACTCGGCCCTAATGTAGTATACATGTATGTCAAATGTGGGAACTTGAGAGAAGGTAGAAAGGTGTTTGATGAAATGGGTATTAAAGATCACACCTACACTTGGAATTTACTCATGGGTGAGTACGCGAGAGGCGGTGAATTTGAGGAGAGCTTGGGCTTGTTTGAGCGTATGTGGGGGTTGGCGGTTGGACCTGACTCGAGAACTTTTAGCAGTGTACTAAAATGCATTGGTGCATTGGGGTGGATGAGGGAAGGGGAGATGGTTCACGGGTTGATTGCGAAACTTGATTTTGGTGGCTGTGTTTTGGTTGGGAATGGTCTTGTTGCGCTGTACTCGAAATGTGGGCAGGTTGAGAGTGCGCGGCGTGTGTTTGATGGAATGGTTGAGAGAGATGTTATAAGTTGGAATTCGATTTTAAGTGGGTGTGTTTCGAATGGGGAGGTAAGGAAGGGAGTTGAGGTGTTTGTGGAGATGTGGTTTGGTTGGGTGGGGTTGGATGTGGCGACAATGGTGAGTGTCTTGCCTGCTTTTGCGGAGTTGGGTATGGTTGGACAAGGGCAAACGCTTCATGGGTATTCGGTGAAAGGTGGGGTTAGCGAGGAGATGATTCTTGTGAATTCTTTGATTGATATGTATTTGAAATGTGGGAACGTGGATGGTGCGAAGGAACTTTTTGAGAAGATGAATGAGAGGAGTGTTGTGTCGTGGACTTCGATGATTTCGGGGTATACACGAAATGGGCGATTTGAGGAAGCTATGGAGTTGTTTAGGAGGATGGAGTCAGAAGCAGCTCAACCTGATATGTATGCTATTACGAGTGTTCTTCATGCTTGTGCGTGTAGTGGGTCACTGGACCGAGGTAAGCATGTACACGATTTTGTTATCAGAAATAGGTTGGAATCCAATCTCTTTGTTGCTAATGCGCTGATTGATATGTACACTAAATGTGGAAATATGGAGGATGCTAGATTGGTTTTCGATAGAATGGCTAGGAGGGACATCATTTCTTGGAATGCGTTGATTGGGGGTTATTCGAAGTGCAGCCTTCCGAACGAGGCACTCGATCTATTCATTAAGATGATACAGTCCCATATAAGACCTACTTCTGTAACATGATGAAAGATGAATACAAAATAAAGCCTAAACTGGAGCACTATGCATGTATGGTTGATCTTCTAAGTCGAGCTGGGTGGTTGACTAAAGCATACAAGTTCATTGAGTCGATGCCAATAAAGGCAGATTCAACTATATGGGGTGCATTGCTTTGTGGGTATTGAATCCATAGGGATGTGAAGCTCGCTGAGAAAGTAGCTGAGCGTGTTTTTGAACTTGAGCCTGAAAATACTGGCTACTATGTGCTTCTTGCAAATTTATATGCTGAAGTGGAGAAGTGGGAGGCTGTGAAGAAGATGAGAAAGAGGATTAGTAGCCGTGGACTGCAAAAGAACCCGGGATGCAGTTGGATAGAGATCAAGAGCAAAGTGAACATTTTTGTTGCTGGGGATAAATCACACCCTCAGTCAGAAAAGATTGAACTATTTCTTCAAGATGTAAGAAGGAGGATGAAGGAAGAGGATTATGTGCGGAGAAAGAGGTTTGCATTGATGGATGGTGACGATAATGTGAAGGAAGGCGTTCTTTGTGGACACAGCGAGAAGCTGGCGATTGCTTTTGGGATTTTGAATTTGCCAACGGGGAAGCCAATTGAAGTTGCTAAGAATTTAGGAATATGCGGTGATTGTCATGAGGTTGCAAAGTTTATGTTGAAGATGACCAATCGAGAAATTATACTTAGAGACGCCAACCGATTTCACCATTTTGAAGAAGGGAGGTGTTCCTGTAGAGGCTATTGGTGACTCTCCAGGGCTTTCATTTTCAGTTTAAGATATAATGTTTTTGTGCGAACCCAGTAAGCTTTTCATATCTTCTAACTACGCTAGCGAAGGCATGTATGTATCAAGTGATCAGTGCGAAAAAAAAGGGGAAGCTTTAGGGGAAAATGGTACGAAGGCACTTTGAAGATGGTCGGTGAGTACGTGTTCCTGTAAAGGGTATTGGTGAGCTGAGTTGTAGTATATCAATCGGTATGTGTTCCTGTAATTCCTGTTTATCATTTTCTTCTTCTTTTTTTCTTTTCACTAACTAGATGAATTTTGTCGTACAGTTAAATGCAGGAAGCAGGAACTAGGGGTGGACAACTATTATCCGAAACGACCAATCCGAACCAATCTGAACCAATCCGACCGGTTTTTAACCGAACCAATTGGGGGTATGAATTTACTCGGTTCTTGATCTTCAATAACCAACTGGACCGGTTCGGTTGTTGGATGGGGCTTTCAAATAACCGATGAAACCGAACCGACCGTACCTCTATGCATAAGTCCATAAAAAATATAGTTCTCCTTTAATTTTTTGAATATAAAAATAGTCATTTCTCATTTTCTTGGAGATACAAAGAGTCTTTTTTTATTTCTTTAATACAGACCGAGCAACTGTTCTACCTATGTTTTGATTCTCCATAATCCTGTGTGTTATGTTGTTGAGAAATACTTGATTTACAGTGTGTCCCAACTTAATATAATCATGAAGTTGATGTAACATTTAGTAGTTACTTTAATCAAGTTAAGCAGAAATTGTTTTCTAAGTCTATTTTTGATATACCTGAAATTCAATTAGCTATGATTATTAATGTTTCTTTTATGACAATAAACAAAGATTACAGAAGTATGCAAGTGAAAAAGAAGTTTATCTCACCCATTTAAACGTCATAATCTCAAACAATTAGTGCAAAATTCATTAACAACTTGTGGTTTTATGAATCTTCATTTTAAATTCATTTCTGAATAACAAATTTGAGGTTGTTTCTTAAGTTTGATTAAGTTGATCTTTTAAATTTCAACAAAATTATGAATGATGTTGAAGGTGAAAAGTAGCACGCCAAACCGACCATCCAATCCAATTCAAACCGAGCTTAATCGACTTGGATGGAAACCGATCCAATTAAGGTTCAGATTGGTTGCAGATGAGAAAATTGAAAACCGATCTTCTTTAGATTGGTGGTGGATGGTCCATATTAAGCCGGATACCGACCGATGCCCACCCCTAGTAGGAACTAGGCCACATTATTTTCATGATCTTCTTATGCTAATAGAAGGCAAATATACATATCAAGTGGTGATCACTTCACAGAGCAAAGCGAAAGGAAGTACGGAAAAAACTGGTATGGAGGAGGTAAAGATTTCTCATCCTATAATTAGCTAACCAACTGGTTATCTAAGGACGTGCAATTCTAAATACCAGTGCTAGTTAAAACCTGCAAAATGTGCATGAGAAAATTGTACCATTCTACTATTTTTTTTGACCGAAGTCATCGGTTTCATTAATAAAAAATTAACGAAACAAAAATTAGCCACTATTACAAGTCTAAACTACTCCAGTTCAGTACATGAAGTACAACAAAAAAAAATAACCCCAATCTGCCATACATAGAGGACAGAAATACAAGTCCAAAATAATCGAAACCTCCTGCTCGATATGCCCAAAACATAAGTAGTAGGACACTCTAGTTGTCCTCCCCCTATCCACTATTCTGCTCCCTCCATACGTAGTTTCTTCCTCGTTCTTGCTTGACCTCCACAAGCAGACATTGGCTCCATAGCTTTTGCTGTAGACCTAATGAGGTCCTCCTCATTAGGCCCCTTAGATCCCCATCCGTCAATTTGTCTCTTGCTCTTTCTCTTTGCTTCCTCAAGACCCTTTCCCGTAATCTCCGCACTAGGGCCAATGTTTTCCACCTCCACACTATCCTGAATAACTGGTGTTAGGGCCTTAACCCTCCTCTCCCACTTCTCAAATTCGCAATTCGTGTCTAAAATCTCAGTTTCCACTCCATCTAATGCTTCAATTCTACCTTCTTCTGTAGACGAATTCTTATTGTATCCCTGATCTCTTTTCCCATCAACGTAATCCCCTTTGCTATTTCTCCCTGGATCACTATCCTCCTCGCCTACACCCACCCCCTCAATCACAAAATTTTGTCCATCAGGTTGGCAAAACTCCATCTCTTCACCTAGCTTAGAACACAGTTTGCTTGAGCCCTGATCCAGGCCCTGTGCTACAGCCCCATCCCCTTCAGGAATCCTTATTGGCCCATCACTGACTTTCCATGGGCTGGGCCCACCTTCGATAATATTTTTAGTGATTGCTCTAACAGCCATATCTGCTGCAACTTTAAAATTGGCAGTAGATAGTCTCATTAATTCAGCATGTCTCTTTGTGCCCCCCCCCCCCCCCCCCCCCCCCCCCCCGCGAAACCAGCTAACTAGGGGTAGCTGTCACCCTCCCATCATCGATAACTGAGCATCGTACGGACTGCATGCCTGTCGCCATCACGTCCCTATGAATTGTAGCCATCGCATCCCTCTCACCCCATTCCCTATTCTGCCCCTTCTCATCACATCCGAGAACAGTACCTGCGACCACTCCTCCGTTATCACCTTTACAGCTGTTAACAAGATCCCCTGTGTTAAGATGATTCCGAGTTTGCTGTTTTGAACGTTCCCGATGCCTTTGGCTTTGATCCGATGGTTCGATCTGGTCTCCTTGGCTAACATCACTTGCAATCCAAAAACGGTTGGGAATGACTCTAGATTGATTTGATGGCTGAAGTGCGTCTTCTTCGTTACGAACGAAATTGAACCCAATCTCTGAGTTCGATCCGAAGTACTCCGGTGAGCTTCTGAACGAGACATTTTTCTTCCTCTCCACAATCACTTTAATCTCATGCATCTCCTCCTCAAATTGAGCTATGATGACCGACAGGATTAGACTTAGATCCTCGACCCCTACTTGGATACCTGCATATTCTCTTCTCAGTTGAAGATTAGTATTCTTATCAATGTTAATGAGATACCAAAAACTCTGAACCAGGTTTTGGAAACCTGATTGAACTCAGCAGTGAAACGGTAGGTTGAATAGCCGCACCCAGACCGCCGGTAATGCATCCATCTTCATCGCACCAAAGCATCTCGACCACCTACTCATCGTGAATCCAAAATGTTATCTGAAATATACGAAATCTTTTATTCTTCGTAGTTATATCTCCAAAGTTATTTTGAATCTGCAGAAATAAACGGCTAAAAGTCATCATACATTATTGCATTTACAGTGCGATTAGTATCTGTTTCCTTCTGATCTCACATGTTTACGATGGATAATGAGACAGTTCACATCCGCTAACAAGCAAATTTATCTATATGTATTGCATCAAGATTACATCATTTTACTTATTTAATTATTAACTTGGCTATATGTATATGTAACTACTAGATTTCAGTTTGGATTGAATTCGTAGTCCGAGATAAGAGGATGAAGTTGGTTGCTTCTTTACTAAATACGCAAACTGGACACTGAACCGAACAACCAAGAAAGTGTTAGATCATTTAGTTTTCAGTGATATCATACTTTATATACTCTGATGTTATGTAAAATATACAGTTGTCATGTAAGACAGAGAATCATCGCCACTTCTCAATCATATACACTACAAATTAAATGTTCCATTATCTTTTGAAAGAAGACAATGCATCATAAGCTAGGAATTAAGGCGGGCGCCGACGGACCTGTGTCAGGTACATATCAGTGCCGATACTCCTTGAATACTCCTGGGTGTGTACCTAGGGAATACCTAATTTTTAAATATATTTTTGCAACTTTTGGACACCATTATATTCTGATAAATGTTTAGGGCTATAGTGCAATTTCAAAAACTTGTTGTTCTGAGCTATGCTCAAACACAAAACAAGTATGCCCAAGTTTTGATAGTTAGATCATCATTTTGTTCCTAAAAAAATTGCTTATAATTATAATATATTCTTATAGTTCTATAAAATTGTTTAAATATTTGAAATTTTAATTAGATAAATATTTATAGTATTAATATAAAATATAGTATACTAAACGTACATACCAACGCACGTGTATCTTACTTTTTTTGTAAAATTACGTAACCGCGTATCCGTGTCATGTTTTACTTGCATCCTGTACCCGTATCCATGCTACATAAATGATTAAGTATCTTATTTTCAGGTATGATATGGCAAAAAATAGAACTAAATCGAGACCGTTCAAATTGGGCACGAATCTTAAAGCTCTCAGCGGTAAAACGGTAATTCCACGTCAAACTGGTCCAAATTGGGAACTAGATCTTTCTTCAAAGTCTAATAACTTATAAACAGATCTGTCCTATTGGATGTGGGTGGCAACCCATTACAAAACTAGCCCAGATATTTGCAGAGTAATTCAAATTTGTGATTATCTCTTATCATGAAACAGGTTAAAACTCTACATCTTATCCTAAAACACCGGGACATAAAGATGATTATTTATCTCCAAACTTATCTCTAAACTGTCTCTTAAGGCGACTATAAATACTCCTCTCCCCCCACCAAAACAAGGTAATCAATATTTTTCCACATAAAGCTCTTTCATAATCTTCCTGATTACTGACAAAAGCGTTGAAGGGTTCGTCCCCGGGATCCATCCTGGTATATCGAACTTTTTGCATGTCAACGGCAGCGTCAAGAAACCAGTCAAATGCCGATAAAAAGTCAACAGGTTTGTCTTTATTATTTCCAAAAGAATCCACAAATTCATCTGTTTGCTCCCACACCAAAATCAGCAGCAACAGATTGACGGCGTCTGTGGAAAACGAAAAAGCAGTCCAACCTTACTTCGCTAGCCAAGTCAATTTCTAGCCATGCCTCTAAAAGAGAAAGGGAAGGAAGCGGTCTCCAGCCGAAGAGTCACTCCTCTTCCTCCTCCTCCAGTCCAAGATGTCCTTCTTCAACTCAATCAACAAGTTCAGCAACCGCAACCTGAATAACCTCTTCCTCAACAGCCTCCTCCTCAACAGGCCCCTCCAGGGTCCCGAGGGGCTGCCCTGGGGGGCTCTCGTCGAAGTCATCCAAAGCAACACCCTCATCATGACCATATTTCGGTCCACAATCCCTCAACTAACTTTACATTTTCTCGAAGTCCTCCAGGGCCGGATCTCCGTCCAGTAATTTTTAACCGTCGGTAGAGGGTCGACCTCCGAACTCGCTTGAATAAATGGCGAGCCCCTGAGGAAGTCCCTCAACCTGAGCACCCAGGGACCTCGAGAGTCCGGACCCCCCATAAACCGAGGACCAGAAGATCCAATCCCCGAAGGAGGCCAAAAGAGTCCCCCCCCCCCTACGTCGTCAGCGGAGAAGTCATACTCCAGTAAGCCGAGCCACACCTAGGGACCGCCAAGCTAGAGGGGCACTAGTCACTCAGGCCGAGCTCTAGAACTTCAAACAAGATATCATGCGAGCTCTTAATATTGCCATTAGTCAGAATCAGCGTGCCCCTAACCTTCGCTATACCGCCACTCATGAAGGAAAGTCGAGAGGGTCGACTAGATCCGACTGAAGGGATGACTCGGTCCACCGCCATTTCTACGAGATGGAGAGGCGCTTCAACAAAATCAATCCCAAAGAAGAACAACGGACCAATAGGTTCCGCCCAAGCAGATCCCCCTTTTCCAGAGCCATCCTGGAAGCTCCGATCCCCGAAGCCTTCAGGCTGCCCTGCTTTGAATCCTACAATGGGGAGTCAGATCCGGCCGATCATATCGAGAGTTTTAAAACTCTCATGATGATTCATCAAGCCTCGGATGCGCTCCTCTACAAGGTCTTCCCAGGAACGTTGAGGGGATCATACTCCCGTTTATCCCCAGCCTCCATCTTCTCATTCGAACAGTTTGAGGAGCTCTTCCTCACCCACTTCGTGGGCAGTCGCCGAGCCGAGAAAACGAGTGCGTCATTGCTAGCCCTCAGCCAAAGAAAGGGTGAACGCCTAAGAGATTACGTTCGGTGCTTTACCGCCAAAGCTCGGTCTATTACCTCCCTCAACCAATTAGTAGTCTCTACGGCATTCAGGCACAACATCACTAATGCCGACCTCAGGGCATCCCTTGCCAAGAAGCCTCATCAGGACTTCTCGGAACTCCTGCTTATGAGTGAGAAGTACATCCGAGCGGAAGAAGCTCTCAACCCCCCAATCTTGAAGAACCATCTTTCGGGAATAAACGGAAGAATAAGCGAAGAAGGGTCCCAGAAATTTCAGAGGGACGACAATGGTCAGCGCCGCCCAGCTCCTCGTTTTGAGAATTCCACCCCCCTCAATGCTAGTATATCAGCAGTTCTTATGGAGGTGGACAAGGAAGGACTACTCCGCGGACCCTCTAAATGAATATCCCTGGCAAGAAAAGGGACAGAGATAAGTGGTGTCGCTTTCATAGGGACCACGGCTACGACACAGATAATTGTCGAGATCTCAAGGAGTTGATCGAAGAACTCATATAGCGGGGACACCTGGCCAAGTTCGTCAGAAATGACGAGACCGATCCAGCACCCTGAGGAGCCAACAATCAAACCGAGAATCCTAATGAGTTCCAAGACTCCGAACCTGGGGCCACCCTCCACCTTATCCATGGAGGTCCAATGGAGGGAGAATCAAACTCCTCCCGAAAGGCTTTCACCCTATCGTACAAGTAGGTTTTCAGTTTTCAATAAGGTCGATGCTTATAACACGGCCAAAAGCATGTAATAATGGTTCGCCCCATCGAAGTGGCCACTTTGTTTGTTTCAATAAAACTTAGCTTTTTTTTATTATTGAAAATTATTGCATTTGCCTCATGTCTATCTCTCTGAGTCACACCTACGACTCGTTAAACGGTATGTTCGGAGTCCAGCTTGTCCTACAGGGCTGCTCCCACAACTGACTAAGTTCAAAAGACGGGTTTGGAGTCCAACACTTGATTCGATGCCGCTTTAGCTGCTTACAAACAAGCAAGTGCGGAGCAGCTCACCATTCGGAATTGCTCCTATAACTCGTTGAAATTCTTAAAATAATAAGTTTGAAGTCCAACACTTGGTTCGACGCTGCTCTAGCCGCTTGCAAACAAACAAGAGCGGAGCAGTTCACCATTCGGAATTGCTCTCACAACTCGTTGATAACTCTGTAACAACTAGTTCAAAGTTCATAATCATGGTTCGAAATTGCCCTCACGGCTTATAAGTCTGCGGTTTCGTGCTCAAAACGAATATTCATACTACTCCCACTACTGGTTAAATTTTGCAACAAGCAAGTTCGGAGCTCAATTGTCCCTTAGAGTTGCTCCTCAAACTCGTCTCCCAAAAGGCTCTCTCCTAGAGCCTAGTGATGCTCCTCCTCCCGCTCACCTTCTGAGCGACCTTCTTCCATGAGAATTCGGAGCCTAACTCGTCTAGAGACGCTCCCTACACTCGCTCCCAAGAACGGACCACCCCTAGAGTCATACAAAGCTCTTCTCGACTTCATGAAGGCGAAGATGTTGAGGGACTATTTTGACCATGAAGAATGATGATTCTTCAACTGACTTCTAAAGAGAAATTGTAGATCTTTGGGTCAGCTTCGAAACGAGGGGTCGAACGGCCCGATCGGATATCCGCAGCACCGGAAAAGTGGGTTACAACACAGCTGCGCTGAGCCAACAAATCTTTGACTAGACAAATGGTCAACGGTCAAACTGGACACGTGCCAATCAGCCAAACCCCCCACAGCTTTTTGGTGGAATGGATCCGAGCAAACGTGACCCCGAACATGAAATTTGGGGAAATCTCCGCCTCTAGATGCGCGCCTGATCCAGATTTACGGCTCAGATCTTGCCACGTCGTTCAGATCCAAAATCTGAGCAAATGTGTTCTCGAACGCAAAATTGGGGAAAATCTCTACCTAAGGATGAGAGCCTGATCCAAATCGACGACTCAGATCTCGCCACGTCCTTCGGATCCAAAATCCAATCAGATCTGCCTCCAGATGAGTGCTTAATCCAGATCGACGGCGCATATCTCGCCACGTCCTTCGGATCCAAAATTCGATCAGATCTGCCTCCAGATGTGAGCTTGATCCTGATCAACGGCTCAGATCTCATCACGTCCCTCGGATCCAAAATCCGATCAAATCTGCCTCCAGATGAGAGCCTAATCCAGATCGATGGCTCAGATCTCGCCACGTCCTTCAGATCCAAAATCTGATCAGATCTGCCTCCAGATGTGAGCTTGATCTAGATCAACGACTCAGATCTTGCCACGTCCTTCGGATCCAAAACCTAATCAAATCTGCCTCTATATGAGAGCCTGATCCAGATCGACGGCCCAGATCTCGCCACGTCCTACGGATCCAAAATCCGCTCATATCTGCCTACAAATGTGAGCTTAATCCTAATCAACGGCTCAGATCTCGCCATGTCCTTCGGATCCAAAATTCGATCATAATTACCTCCAGATGAGAGCCCGATCCAGATCGACGACTCAGATCTTGCCACGTTGCGCTTCTTCTACCTTCGCAAACCCATTGCCATGCTCCGACCTCGACTCCCCCTTGCCATGCTATCTTCCTCCCTCGCCACTGTCTCATGAGCTCCAATACCGCTGTCAAGCTCCTCTCCTCGTTGCCCATGTGGAGCCCTCCTTCGCAGTCACGAGATCCAATGCCATCGTGAAGCTCCTCTCCTCGTCGCCCATGCGGAGCCCTCCTTCGAAGTCACGAGCTCCACTGCTGTCGTCAAGCTCCTCTCCTCGTCTCCCATGTGAAGCCCTCCTTCACAGTCACGAGCTCCAATGCCGTAGTCGAGCTCCCTCCTCCAACTCAACACCGAGCTCCTCTCGCCACATGGGGTGCTCGGCAAAGTCGAAGATGAGGGTTAGAGACGAGGGCCGAGGGATGAAGACAAGGGTCGAAGTCAAAAACGAGAGAAGAAGAAGGCAGGAAAGAAAGAAAGAAAAAGAAAAAAATAATAATAAAATCCACGTGGCGGTCAACGGTCAATGTTGACCGACCATGTGGCGTCATCTCGTAGGTCGGCGACGGGATCCGAGCAAACAGGGATCCGAACGTGAAATTGGGAAAACACCCCGCTTTGCGATGCGCACTCGCTTAATCGCGATCAATGAACAGGATTGAACTACATGTACATGTAAATATTTATTTATTTATTTATTTAAAAAATCCAAAAAAATTAATTAAAAATCAAAGAAAAATAATTAAATATTCTAAAAATAATTATTAATGCAGAAAATAATTTTCAAATTTTCAAAATATAATTATTAAATTAGAATAATTAATTAAATTTTTCGAAAATTAATTATTTAAATTCCGAAATTAAATAAAAAATGATTAAAAATTGGAAAAAAATCAGAAAAATATGGAAAAATCACAAAAAATTTAGAAAATTCTAGAAATAATTTTGGATATTTTACACGCTCAGAATAACACCGTTACGCCTCGAGCAAGATCCATACTCTCCCGAGAACTCCAATAAATTCTATAAGCCATTAAAAACGGGCGAACTACTCCTTAAAGACTATAAAATTCAGTCTCCAGTTGTGTGTGGCTTGTGATATGGCTAAAAATATAACTAAATCGGGACCGTTCAAATTGGGCACGAATGTTAAAACTCTCACGGGTAAAACGGTAATTCCACCTCAAACGGGTACGAATTGGGAACTGGGTCTTTCTTCTAAACTCAATAACCCATAAACGAATCTGTCCTATTGGATGTGGGTGACAACCCATTACAAACCCAGCCCAGATATTTGCTGAGTAATTCAAATTCATGATTATCTCTAAGAGGCGGTTTAAATCGCCTCTCTTATCATGAAACGGGTTAGAACTCTACATCTTATCCTAAAACACCAGGACATAGAGATGAATACTTATCTCTAAACTGTCTCTTAAGACGACTATAAATACCCCTCTCCCCCCACCATAACAAGGTAATCAATATTTTTTTACATAAAGCTCTTTCATAATCTTCCTGATTACTGACAAGAGCATCGGAGGGTTCGTCGTCGGGGTCTTCTCGGTGTATCGAACTTTTTGCAGGTCAACTGCGGTGGTAAGAAACCAGTCAAACGCCGGTGAAGGTCAACAGGTTTGCCTTTATTGTTTCCAAAAGAATCCACAAATTCATCTCTTTGCTCGCACACCAAAATCAGCAGCAACAAGGTACTAATTGAAACATCTATTGTGGTGGTTTGTCGCTAATCTGGGACTGATCAGTTTGTCTGATCTGGGGTATATGATGCAAATGTTTACTCATAAGATTTAATTGTATGTGAGTGAACACAAAACAAGATGGTATTCAATTTTGTATTAGATAGGTATAGTACGTGAATTTATAGGGATGGCATTCGGACCTCGCGAGCCGGGCCGGAACCGGGCAGGCTTTGCCCGGGAAAGAGACTCGCGGGCCGGGCAGGGCCAAAGAGACTCGCGGGCCGGGCCGGTTTGCGAGCCGGGTCGGGTTTTGCATATTTTTAAAAAATAAAATAAAATAGATCAAGTATTAAAAGGTAATTTGTTAAAGGAAAATAATGAATGAAGACAATAATTATAAGAACATATTGATAAATAATATTTCATACAAATCTTATCAAATTACAATATAAAAATAAAAATAAAAATAAAAGAAAGAAACAACAGCTAAAAATCATTTTGATTAATTCATTTTATTAAAAAAAAAAATCTAAGCCCTTAAAGGATCAAACCCAGCGCACCAATTTGCGCGCACTAGCCAAGAAATCCAATATGAAACTATATTTCATAAAAAGTTTAATAGTATATATATATATATATATATATATATATATATATATATATATATATATATATATATATATATATATAGGGGCCGGTTCGGGTGAGAACCAGCCCTGGGGTGAGAACCTAAGGGCCTCTCCCTACCACTCATCAAATCATTTTGAATGGCTGAGATTATGCAACTACAAAAAATGGTAATAGATCCTAATGTATAGACTTTTTTTGGTGTGTGACGGTTTAGGTAAATTTTTCAAATTGGAGAGAGAAATATTTGGTTCCCGAAAAATATGGGAGAAGATTTTGTATCCCATTAATATCAAATGCAGAATCAATCACCATTTTTTTTTCCTTAACCCTAATATTAACACAACAAAAAGAGTCCAGAGTTTTTTTTCCGCACGATTTCGTTCCTTCATCGTCGAAAATTACTAAACTCTCGCGACAAAACCTAGGAGATTGTAGTTTAGGCGATTTCAATTTGGTTAGACATGTCACCGAAAAAGAACATGAAGAGGCTCATTTGCGACGCCGCCGGCGCCGGTGAGTTTTTTTTTTTAGAAAATTATTCCGATGTCGCCTTTTATTATTTTATTTTCTTGCAATTCGTTCTACTTTATTGAATCCCCAAACAATTTGTTGTTTTAACAATAAAGTTTGGCTTTATTGTTGGCGAATTAAGAGGTTATATAGGGCCTAAAAAAATAATAACAATACAGTCAGTTGCTATTTAGGGCCTAAAAAAATAGTTTTTGCATTCAACAGTTGCTATTGAAATGCATTCAACAGTTGCTACTATGTTATTGATGGTTTTTGCATTCAACAGTTGCTATTAATTACTATGCAGTTGCTATTTACTTGAAAATTGATTTTCTAAATAGTTGCTATCCAGTTGCTATGCAATTGCTAATTAATTGCTATGCAGTTGCTATTTTGTTTTGAGTTTCTATGCAGTTGATATGCAGTTGCTATTTATAGTTATTATAGTTGCTATTTATAATTATTACAGTTGCTATTTATAGTTATTACAGTTGCTATTTATAGTTATTACAGTTGCTATTTACAGTTGCTATTACAGTTGCTATTTTGTTTTGAGTTTTTATGCAGTTGATATGCAGTTGCTAATTAACTGTTATGCAGTTGCTATTTATAGTTATTACAGTTGCTATTTTTAATTATTACAGTTGCTATTTATAGTTATTTATAATTATTACAGTTGCTATTTCTAACATTAATTGCTATGCAATTGCTATTTTGTTTTGAGAGTCTATGCAGTTGCTAATCAATTGCTATGCAGTTGCTATTTACATGAAAGATTTTGTTTCTAATTTGATATTATTCAGTTGCAATCTAATTCTTATGCAATTGCTCATTACATTTAAAAACTTGTTGTAATTGATGTCTTTGTGTTATTTCTTTCAAAGGTGAAAGTGTTTCGAAAAGAAGTTCAAGTTGCGCACTTAATGTTAGAAAGGAAGCAAATATTGATAGTTGTCAGAAGAATGTAAACGACGACTTTGTCGAAGTAGATGCTGGAAATAAAAGGGTAATGAGAAGCCAGCTGAGAGCGTCGCCGATGAGCCAGTTGTACTTAGTAGGACATGCTCCCGTATTCTGGTGAATGCTATTAAAGACATGAAGGATGCACAGCGACGTGCTGTTGTTGAAACGGGATTTGGTAACATCCTGCATTTGAAAACCACGAAGGTACCAGCTTCTTTGGCGTATTGGGTTCTTGATCACTTTGATCCTAGGAGCTGCGAATTGAAGATGGATAATGGACGGTCACTTCATGTGGAATCCGATGATGCTGCACTAATTTTTGGACTGCCGAGAGGTAAGCGCCATTTAGATAGAAAGCGGAGAAGGGCAGTATGTCCGAAGGTTTTGGAGTGGAAACAGCAGATTGGGAAAGATAAAGTATTAATCAATACTCTGAAGGACAAGATACTTGCCGAGGTTGATGGTGGCGTATGGTTCAAGCGTCATTTCGTGGTTTTATTAGGATCTTGCCTATTTGAAAATCCGGGCAATGGGTATGTGAATCTCCAAATACTGAGCAACTTGGAATGGATGTCGACGCTAAGGGAGTACGACTGGGGTGATTACATGGTGAGATGCATCGTAGAATGGAAGCTGAAATGGGAGGGGGAAAAAACAAAAAACTTCATGGGCCCGACCTTGTTCATTGTGGTGGGTTTTTTCGTACTTCATAAATATATATTTTGTGTACTATAATTAGCAATATGAATATCTATAAGTTGCAACTAATAAAATATTGGGTTAATTGATTTTTTCAGCTCTTTATCTCGATCGAGTCTTGTTTTTGATATTATTTTTCATTGTATTATTTTTTCATATCTTTTGTAGGCTCTTTACCTCGATCGTGTCGTGTTCTTGAGAAGAACCGTCCCAAGATGTTATCCGTTAATAAAGGTTTGGACGTTTGGTGAGATGTTGAAGCGGGAGAAGGATGAAAAGAAACACGGAGGTTTTGGGACAGGACATCTTTGCGACCGAATCGAATGGTCGGGTGAGGAATTTGAAGAAGATAAAGATGCTGAAGTTCTTGAAAAAGGATCTGAGAAGCGTACGGGAATGTCAACCGATGGTGAAAGTAGTGAAGCCGGAGACGCTGTTCGCTTGTTTGCGGATAAATTCCTTACCAAGGCGAAAATATTGGCTGATACGATGGTTGATCTAATGTCAATGGTCCGAGATGCACCGGCAGAGATCATGTCTGATCCGAATGTCAAGAATATGGTTGACAAGGCTCAAGTACTATTGGGTTGTACAGCCAATGTTCCAGTAGAAAATGAAAATTTGGCAGATCAGCAAGCTGGTAGCACACAGAACATGTACGATTCCTTCTGGGCTCAGGATGATGTATTTGATCAGTTGAAGGTGCTTGAGGAAGCAGCTGTTAAACGTTTCGCGTTTAATAAAGAAGTGGCCGCTAAAACAGATCGGCCAGACATGAGTGTATTGGGACATAATGAGCCAAGTTTCAGCCTTGGATTAACACAACTGAAAGGTGACGATGATACGGGAGCTGAGCAGGTTCAAGATCCCATGTTGCAGGTTGATAAATAATGAATTATATATTTTTCCTTTTCAACTTTCCCTATACGAAAAGTTATTTTAATTGAAAGACTTGTGTATTTTGTAGGCACATAATAAGAGCACTGAGAAGGAGGAAGGAAAAACAGCACAGGTCATACCTTACAAATGTTATCTTTTTTTCTACATTTAATGTATGTACTTGCTAATTAATTTCTATGCAGTTACTATTTTGTTTTGATTTTCTATCCAGTTGCTATGCAATTGCTAATTAATTGCTAAGCAGTTGTTATTTTGTTTTGAGTTTTTATGCAGTTGATATGCAGTTGCTAATTAACTGCTATGCAGTTGCTATTTATAGTTATTACAGTTGCTATTTATAGTTATTACAGTTGCTATTTATAGTTATTACAGTTGCTATTTTGTTTTGATTTTGTTTACTATGCAGTTGCTATGCAGTTGCTATTTATAACTATTAATTACTATGCAGTTGCTATTTACTTGAAAAATTGAGTTTCTAAATAATTGCTATGCAGTTGCTATTTTGTTTTGATTTTCTATCTAGTTGCTATGCAATTGCCAATTAATTGCTATGCAGTTGCTATTTTGTTTTGAGTTTTTATGCAGTTGATATGCAGTTGCTAATTAACTGCTATGCAGTTGCTATTTATAGTTATTTCAGTTGCTATTTATAGTTATTACAGTTGCTATTTATAGTTATTACAGTTGCTATTTATACTTATTACAGTTTCTATTTACAGTTGCTATTTTTTTTGAGTTTTTATGCAGTTGATATGCAGTTGCTAATTAACTGCTATGCAGTTGCTATTTATAGTTATTACAGTTGCTATTTATAGTTATTACAGTTGCTATTTACTTGAAATATAGTTATTACAGTTGCTATTTACTTGACATAGTTATTACACTTTTTTAGAGTCTATGCAGTTGCTAATTAATTGCTATGCACTTGCTATTTACATGAAATATTGAGTTTCTAATTTGATAATATTCAGTTGCAGTCTAATTCTTATGCAATTGCTCATTACATTAAAATGTCATAGATTAAAGTGATGATAATGTATGTTTGTCAATATTAAAAATATTTTTATTCTGGAATAAAATTTAATTTTTTTATTATGAAAATACAAAAACATATAATGAATGTTTTTCATTAGTATACAAAAGAACCATAATGTTTTTTCCTTTTTTTTGTGTTTAGAAATTGATGGACGAGAAAACAAATGATTGTCAACAAAATGTTGAATGGGCGAAAAAAACTGTTAGAAAACGTCGAAATCCTGTTAGAAAACGTCAATTTCCTAGTCAGGTATTGGTATTGCAGTTGCTATTTATAATCATTACAGTTGCTGTATAATCATGCTGCATTTGCTTATGGGAGTAGTATTTATGTCTAAAGGTTGATCGAGATGCGGATCTAGGAAATAAAAAGCGTCAGATAAACATGGGAAGTGGCAAGGTATTTGGATTGTTGTTTTTAAGATTTAATTCAATTGTTGTGCAATTTTTTGAATGATGTTAACTAGAATATTTGTTACCAACACTTCATAGGAGACCGAGACGCATACTCCGACTGATGGAGTGGAATACTTGATTGTGAAAGGTCCAGAAGAGGGTGTGGAGATCAATAAGGTGAAGAAGAATTCTGATATTTTGAAAGGCAAAAACCCTATTGAGACTGCACACCACATGGTACGCCGGAAACAAACAGAAAAAAAGAAGACTGAAAAATTAATTTTCCCGTACGTCCGTAGGAAAGTGGCGTTGACCGACGGATGGACTGATGCTGAAAAGAAGATTGGGTACTGGGTGATGAACAATGCTGATGCTGATATGTAAGTTTTTCTTTAACGTATGCAATATTTTGCAAGTTTTTATGAAATTCTAAGGATTTTTTTAGCTGACTTATTATATATTGATGTAGGATGGAGATCTTATTTTACACCGGACAGTATCAGCTCAGTAGGGAACAAATAATTTCACTTTTGCCATCTGTTTATGTGGAAGCATCAGTTATTGATATTTGGAGTATAATACTCAATCACAAGGAGATGTCTCGGTCGAAAGGTTCACCATGTAGATTCTTCGCATCTACATACCTAACTGTGAGTCTGACTGAAATTATTTATTTATTTATTTTTATTTTTCATTTATTATTATGTTTTTTTTTTTTGCATTCTTTTGTTTGTTTCACCACTATTTTCGGTCTAACATTATTTACGGTTAGGCATACACTGCTGTGAACCCTGTTAAAAAATGGAGTATGAATAGACGATGCGAGAAGTTCTTCGAGCGACTTGATGAGGAAATCGTTGATACGAAGTGGATGAAATTGGGCAGCATTGACATCGTAAGTTTGATGGTTATTAATTTTTTTAATGTTAGACATATCTTACAATTTGTGACGTAAAAAGAATTTGTTGCTATTTAGTTAATTTGAAATTGCTATTTTGTTACTTAAAAATTGCTATCCTCATGTATATAATATGATTGTTGACTTGACTACTATGCATATTTCGTTTTGCGTATGCAGTTTGTGTTTCCAATAATACATGCAAGTCATTTTTACATGATGGTATATGACTTGAAGAATATGTCCATTGATCTTATTGATAACTCCTCGGCAATGGATACTGGTTCGTTGAAGACAAAATATGGGGATGTTCCAGGATCACTGGTATGAACATTATGATAATTGCAAACCTAAATTTATAACTTTGTGAGTGCAGCCTACATTTAGTTAATATTGTTTTTAAACATTCTTGCAGAGCCAATTGTTTAATCTATTTTTGGAGTCAAAAGGAAAAATTAAGGAGTCCATGGAACTGCAGAATGTAAATATACGGAGGCTGAGTATGCCTTGGAGGGACGACAAAAACAAGGAGGATTGTAGAGTGTTTCTGATGCGCCACATGGAGACATATCATGGCGGGGGAGAAAAAAATTGGAATAGTGGCTTAAAGAAGAACAATAAGAGACAGCTTAATGTATTGAGGATTAAGTATTGTGCTGCCATATTGAAATCTGATGTTAATACCTTAAAGGATCAAGTTGATGCAGCATCAAACCTCCACTATCAGCAACAATGCGTGGATGGGCCAATAGATTTGGGGCCCATTCTGCTTAATTACAAGCCGCCAACGGTCTGAGTGTCGTTAGATTATAGTAGTCAGACGTATGATTCTTTTGTATACTAATGAATGATTCTTTTGTATACTAATGAATGATATTGAAATTGTAAGATAGTATGATTCTTTTGTATACTAATGAATGATGTTGTTTTTGATCGATATAGGCTCATTTTACACGTTGTGATTGGTTTATTTATTTTCATGATCATTATGACTGCAAATTGTATTCCACAATAAGAATATTTTTAATATTTACAAACCTACATCATAATTACTTTAATTTTAAATAGCAACTATAATAACTATAAATAGCAACTGTATTAACTATAAATAGCAACTGTGATAACTATAAATAACAACTGTAATAATTATATAGCAATACCTGGCCACTTAAGCAGCAACTGTAATAATTATAAATAGCAACTGTAATAAACAGTAACTGTATGGAACGAAATGGTGAATGATTCTGCAGTTGCTATTATTTTGGGAATAAATATTTTCAATACAAAAATAGCAACTGCATAGAAACTCAAATCAAAATAGCAACTGCATAGCAATTGCATAGCAACTGCATATCAATTAATTAGAAACTCAATATTTCAAGTAAATAGCAACTACATAGCAATTAATTAGCAACTGCATAGCAACTACATAGAAGCTTATGTTGTTTATTTCGAACTTAAACAGAAACTGTAATAATTATAAATAGTAACTGTAATAAACAGTAACTGCAACTGTAATAACTATAAATAGCAACTGTAATAACTATACATAGCAACTGTAATAATTATACAGCAATACCTGACCACTTAAGCAGCAACTGTAATAATTATAAATAGCAACTGTAATAAACAGTAACTGTATATAGCAACTGCATAGCAACTACAAACTCAAAACTGTATAGTAATTAATTAAAACTGTATAAACTCAAAACTGTATATAGCAACTGTAAACTCAAAACAAAATAGCAACTGCATAGCAATTAATTAGCAACTGCATAGCAATTAATTAGAAACTCATTATTTACAGTAAATAGCAACTGCATAGCAATTAATTAGCAATTGCATATCAACTACAGAGGAAATAATGTTGTTTATTTCGAACTCAAAGTAACTATATAATTAACGTTACAAATTTGATATTAAAATAGCAACACCATAAAAACAAAATATCAAATAATTAACAGTAACCTATGAACATAGATTGAATTCAAAATAGCAATTCCATAAAATCATTCGACCCCGATTTCTTCTTCAACGACAACTGTTCGGCCAGGACAATTTCTAGCATCATGTCTAACTTTTTTCATGCATATGCTGCACGTACGCAATGGTTTCTTGTTGCGCTCAATCGCAGCTTCTTGACGAGAAACAAGTCTACTACCACTTTCTTTGGTGCTGACCTTGGTTGGTGGATGCACCGAGACTTGTTCAGGAGCAGGAGCTCCGAAATGCGTTTCGAACATCCTATTCTTGGTAGACGGACCAGCTTGTGTCTCTTCGGTGGAATTAAGCAGGGCCATTTGTTCTTTGATGCAGCGGTGGAAACTCGACATCTTCGCGATATTACCATCAATAAGACCAATACACGAGTAAAAATCTGAAATTAAATTATTCATGATAGACTTTTGCTCATCAATGCTTGCGCAGTCGTTAAGGACATTGTCGTCAAGTTGGTGTATTGGCTTCGATTCAGCTGTTTTAGTCCATCGGCCGATAACATACTTATCAGGTATAGCTTCAAGTTTTTGATCTTTGAACACCCAGAAAATATGCCGACATAGTAAGCCCATCATTGTAAACTTCTTGCAGGTGCATGTCACATCCTCAGCAGTGTTGTTGTGTGTGACAGTTGCTATATCGCTACTGTCACTATTTATTTCATATGTGGAACTTAGGGAGCCTTTTGTGATACTGACAATGCTACAATCATAACATGCAGAGACGATCTCCTTTTGCGTTTCTTTGAAAATTGTTGACGTGTATACCTTGCTAGCATGCCTCTCGATCAACAACTGGGTGATGGGAATGGAGACAGATAAGGTGTTCTTGTTGTTCAACTTGTCGTATTCATTTCGCTGTTTTTCTAAAGCCCCTTCAAAAAACATGAAAAACTCAATCAAGTTTGATCGAGGGTTGAAGTGTATTTTGAAGAAATTGTTTTCGCTCTCAGACATTGATGTAGTTCGTAGCAAGCCGCTCATAGGGCAGTCCCTAAAATATGCTGGGATCCAAAACTCTCGTATCTGAAACATTGACTTCAACCAATTGTCGTCTTGAACTCCGTATTCGGTCATTAATGTAACCCACTTATCTTCAAATTCTGGTGGCTCAATGAGGCTTGTCCAAACAATCGACCTCAACATCGATTTGAAAATGTCGTCATCTTTCACTTTATTTGGTAGCCTCAAAGGCAACTTCTGCATGATGTGCCACATGCACAGGCGTCGCCTGACACCAGGAAATACGCGTTCAAGTGTAATCTTCAATGCAGGGTCTTAGTCTGTAATAATCATTGAGGGGCAATGACCCATGCAATCTTTAAATTTCTCATGCACCCAAGTGTAAGAATCGACATCTTCCTTAGTGAGCAACGCAGCAGCAAAAGTTATACATCCACCGTGGTTGTCTTTTCCCGTAAACGGAGTGAAGATCATGTTACACCTATGGATATATAAAAATTAGCATAAACTTGATTGTGGACATATTTATTAAAAAAAAATCTACAAGTATCCTGTTTTGTTTGACATAAATAACTATAAATAGCAACTGTAATAACTATAAATAGCAACTGTAATAACTATACATAGCAACTGTAATAACTATAAATAGCAACTGAAATAGTTATACGGCAATACCTGACCACTTAAACAGCAACTGTAATAATTATAAATAGCAACTGTAATAAACACTAATTGCAACGAACGAAATGGTGAATGATTCTGCAGTTGCTATTAAATTGGGAATAAATATTTTTAATTCAAAATAGCAACTGCATAGAAGCTCAAACACAAAAGAGCAACTGCATAGCAATTAATTAGCAACTGCAAAGCAACTACATAGCAACTGCATAATAAATAGCAACTGTAATAACTATAAATAGCAACTGTAATAACTATACATAGCAACTGTAATAACTATAAATAGCAACTGAAATAGTTATACGACAATAGCTGACCACTTAAACAGCAACTGTAATAATTATAAATAGCAACTGTAATAAACACTAATTGCAACGAACGAAATGGTGAATGATTCTGTAGTTGCTATTAAATTGGGAATAAATATTTTCAATTCAAAATAGCAACTGTATAGAAGCTCAAACACAAAAGAGCAACTGCATAGCAATTAATTAGCAACTGCAAAGCAACTACATAGCAACTGCATAATACATTAAGTTGATATATAGTGAATTCACATCATGTAGTACAGAAATTTGCGAAATGAGAAACAAGCAATATTAATATTGTTTCCAACTAATATATGTAATACTTGTGGCTACTTAAAATCAGAAAACAAACGCATGCTCGTACCTATTAGTTGAATAAGTAGCATAAAAGCTCAGAACATCACCGAAAACGGCATAATTTCTGCGGCATATTGAGTCAGCCCAAAAGACACGTGTCAGCTAGTCTTTCTCATTGACATCGTACTCCAAAACAAAGGCTAGACTTATTTTTTTTTTCCTGAAAAGCCTGTCCAAAGCCATTTGAGCATCAACACCAAGCGCATATGCCTTAAGGTCGCGCGAGAAATTTTTGAACTCAACACTTGTGCATCCGATATTGGAGTAAGATCCAACAACCTCTTTGAATAACCTGTAAGACTTCATCGGACCTATATTTGCTCTAGCATAATTAAGAATGAAATTCTGGTGACCAGGATTTAATGTTTTATTTGCGTCGAGGAATTGTCTCTGAACCAATGGCACTAACGGGTGAGAATGATGCTCGACGAATTTAGAGACAATGTAGTTCGAATTTGTTTCGTGTTTTAAAAGCATAAGAGCCTTGCAGTCTAGCCGTTTCGACACCCGACGCCTCTTGATTTTTGGCTTATCAATCGGATCATTCTCCTCTACAATATTCTCCTCGACAATATCATTATTGAGATGGTTGTTTGAAACATCAGACTTAACGGTATTCTTATTTCCCTGCCTGTTACAATAAAGCCACTTGTGTGTAACTAAACCATGTTTTCTCTTGTCGCCACCCCGCCGAACATCAAAACCACAAGCTGCGGCGTATTCTGTATAAAACTTTATCCCGTCATTCATATTAGCAAATTGCTTGCCGACAAAAGGCTTCAAGTCACTGTCGCAATGAGGTATATGGCGTTCAGTTAATCCGGGCGATATCGACAAGGTACAACCCTGGACTGGAATAATTTTATTTCCAACTACAAAATCAATATAAACATTGTTATGACATTTATATCAAATAAGATTTATAAAAAAAAGTATAAATCTTGCTAATCAGTATTTGCGAATTTTCATTATTTGCTATGTATCTTGCTGTTCAGTATTTGCTATTTTCAATTCCAGTATTTTTTTTGTTTTCTAATAAAAGAGTTTCTATTTAGTACGCTGTAGTTGTTGTTTGTATAATATGTAGTTGCTGTTTATAGTTATACTGAAGTTTTTGCTAACAATATGCAGTATAGTGTAGTTGTTGTTTACATAATATGTAGTTGCTGTTTATATTATAAACAGTTGCTAATTAACTGTATAGTTGTTGCTGATTAAGAATTTGTTATCTAAATATTTTTACTTGTTCTAATTGCTGTGTATATTATGTAGTTGATGATAGTTGCTATGCAGTTGCTATACAGTTGCTAATTGATTGCTATGCAGTTGCTATTTTGTTTTGAGTTTCTATGCATTTGATATGCAATTGCTTATTAATTGCATTGCAGTTGCTATTTACTTGAAAATTTGAGTTTCTAAATAGTTGATATGCAGTTGCTATGCAGTTGCTAATTAATTGCTATGCAGTTGCTGTTTTATTTTGAGAGTCTATGCAGTTGCTAATTAATTGCTATGCAGTTGCTATTTATATGAAATATTGAGTTTCTAAATAGTTGCTATGCAGTTGCTATGCAGTTGCTAATTAATTGCTATGCAGTTGCTATTTTGTTTTCAGAGTCTATGCAGTTGCTAATTAATTAGCAAGCTGTTATCTATATATTTTAACTTGTTGTAATTACTGTGTTTGTGTTATTTCTTTCGAAGATGGATGTGTTATTTCTTTCGAATATAAACGATGTCATGAATTAAATTAACTATAACACATTGCTTTGTTTATTATCTTGTAATTGATGATTCTTATACAGTACTGTATATTATGTTTCTATTTATAAAATATAAATCTGCAAACAACAGGAAAAAATAGGAGGTATATAATGACCTGATCGACGTTCTATATAACAAGAAATACAATAATCAGAAACATTAAAACATAGTAGAATGAAAACCTGGTGTATCCACCTTCTTCGGATTCATTGGAGGAGACGGGAACGGTGTTTGGATATTATTCGGATTGTCTACATCGGAAGTTTTGGCAGTAGGGTTACCGTCGTCGTAATCGGACGTGTTCATCATCGTGATGAAGAATGTAGTTCGGTTGCAAATAAAATAAAAACGGCAAAAAATATTGATCGAAAAATCTGTCTAATATCTTCATTCCTTTTATTATGCGGTCCCCAACGCTTAATTAAAGGGATTGACATCTAAAATCAAAAATTAATTAATCTAATTAATTATAACGGATAAGATCTAGGCCGTTAATATTAGTCAGATGAATGGCTGGGATAGGCCCTTAGGTTCTCACCCCAGGGAATGGTTCTCACCCGAACCTTTTCCTATATATATATATATATATATATATATATATATATGTAATTAAGACCATTTTGTAACATCCTGAATTTTCAATTATAATTAAATAAAAATTTATTTGACTTACGTGTTTTGCACGTGCAAAATTTATGTACACTTACTCTTAAAAATTTATTTATTTTCATATCATGAAAAAGTATTTTAATTCTTCCCCTTTTAATTTAAAAAGCCTATTTAAACTCTAGGCCTAATTGTCTAACTCTAGCCCACACTAATTAATTAAATTAAATTAGAAGCCCAAAAACTTTTAGCCCACTAAAAGTGAGCCCACTAGTTTATTTCTCATTTAAATAACACAACTTGTAGGGTAGACTTGTTTTTTGTAACAAATAAATTAAATAAACATGAACAACTAGCAACTAGGTGTGCATTGTGTGACACGTGCATTGCACTTGCACATGCCTAAAGCTAGGGAAGGTGTAGGCCGGATTGTACAAGAGAGGGTGGGAGAGATGGAGTGAGTGGATGGGTAGTTGTGTGTTCATGGGTAGTTGTTCTAACTCCCTAATGCATCCTAGCCCCTAATCTACATCCATCTAGATCAATCTTAGCCCTTCATTTTGCTTTGAAAAGTGTATAAATACCCCCCTCATCTTCTTCATGTAATGCACTAGAAAATTTACAAGAGAAAAAGAAAGAAAATAAAGCTAGTTGTGAGAAAAAGATTGAGAGTAGTTGTGAGTAAAAAAGATTGAGAGTTGAGTTAGTGTGTTCTTGCACCTAGAGGAGGCCGGCCATACATCAAGGAGAGGAAGTGCTCGGGTTCCATCAAGCAAGGAGGAGAAGGCGCATTTTGGTGGCACAATCTAGGAGGAGAAGGGAAGCGTTCGTGTGTTCAAGGAGATTTCTAGGAGCTTTCTAATTGTTTTTCTTCAAAAAAAAGGGTGATTTCTCAAGCTTCTACTTTAGATACCATGCTAGGGATTGAAATTGTGATTATGTTAGAAATGAGTAGGAAAGATTGCCATACAATTGTTTAAAGAGATTAAGAAGAAAAGAACACTAATTGACCTACATGAAAAGTTCGTAGAATAAATTAGAATGTGTAAATGAGGATGTGTTATGATGGCTTTGTAGTATATTTGCATGCTAAAATGGATAAATTATGATTTTTATGAAAATTTGCTTATGCATGAATTGTAGAATACAATATGCGAGAAATGTGCTTGTGGATAAATTATAGAATGCAAATTAGTATTAATGGAATATTAGATAGATTGAATTGTGATTTAAAAAAAATTGTGTTTGAATTGCCATATGCAAGAAGGGTTATAGTCACTAGATTTATCATCCATATTGTCTCTTGAAACATAAGAAAATGGTTAGTTTGTGAAATAGGATTAATTTAAAAAGTTTAATTCTGGTAAAGAATGAAAACAGAGAAAAACTTGCTTGAACTCATTATGAATGAGGGAGAATATGTTGATAAAGGAATTCGTTTACAACGAGTTGCTTCTATGTCGAAAAATGTAGTCATGACCCATTGTTTAAATAAACTAATTAAGGGGGAAATAGTCTTTTATGTTTAAAAATGAGTTTTTATACAATTTATGAAAGTACAAGCTACTGTTTTTCCAAGAAAGTATAATAAGGGAAAGATCTATATTTTATAAGAACAATTTGAATGAGAAAAATCGATTTTTTCTAAAAAGAGCTAGAATCAGTAAAGTCAGACACAAAAACATTTTAATCAATTTTCCTTACAGGTTAGTTTCTCAGACCTATTGGTCAGTGGGTGCGCTTTAAAACTGTTACTGTAGCTCGGCAGAGTTGTTACCCTCGGTTCGAGTCTCGGCAGAGACTTAGTTTTTCTAAAATGTGATTTTTATTCAAAACCCGAACCGAAAACTCAAGTATATTTTAAGTCTCCATTTCGATAGCTAGTCGTTGTGGTCATTCTGGTCTTTGGGTGCGGTTTGGTGACGTTACTGTTCACCTGCGGAGCCCCTATGCATGGGTTCGAAACCGGCCTCTGGCCAAAATTTTTAGTTTTTGATTTTTTTAAAAATATTTTTGTCTTTTCTAAGGGTTTTTAATGTTTAAAAAATTGAAAAAAAATATTAGAAATTTTCTAAAAAAACCTAGACTTCATAAAAATTATTTCCTGGATATTTGAACTATTATAATGAGAATTAGAAGTAAATTTTTAGAATACGAATTAATAATTTTTTTGGATATGATTCTTTTTGTAATTAAAGATACAAATATTTTGTTGAACATAGAGAAAATTGTAAAGAGTTCAAAAATAAGATTTTGACATGTAAATTATTGAGTAAAATTTAATGTAAGATTGTTTAAGATTATGCAAGTTGTGCATGGAAAATAAATTAAAAGAAACATGATGAAATGTGAAATTTGTGAATATGTATACTCTCATTTTGATGAGCATGAAAATAGAATTGAGACTAGAGTTTTAGCTAAGTTCTTTCGTCAGCAAGAATGAAATTTTGAAAAGAGAAATGTGATAAATAAAGACCAAGTTTGGGTCATGGTTAATGATTGATATTTAAGACCGATGTAGAGGTAACGCTAAATTCTAGAGTATTGATTTTTTTTATTTATGATTCAATTATCTAAGAAATAGACACATAGTGGAGATGTGATGAAAATAAGAGAAAAACATAAATATGAGGGCCATTAGATCTACGGTGTGAGAGTATTCATATGATGTGCTCATGATGCGTTATGTCAAGGCGTGGATACTACTCCAGATCTACGGTCCCATATTTAGTAATACCCGAACTCTTTCTTCTTCGTACCGGTGGCGACGCTTGTGGGGTGCTCGGTGACTACATAGTGCCATCGTTCCATGGCGGAGGCGAATTGTCCATAGGATTCCTGCATGATGTGTCATGTCAATGCGTGGAATTCTTTCCAGGATGCATAGGCATGGGCTCGTAACTCATAGAACACCTAGAATACTTACTAAAGTTACCGTAGTAGTTTAGACCATGGCGAGGAAATCAACCCTACAAGATGAATAACGATTAAAGGCTTGCCCTCGGACCTATATAGTATGGGATGCATAGAATCCGAACAAGTGCGCATTAGCGTCATTCAATAATAATAATTGCAATAAGGACTAAGTGCACGTTCACACACGACATCAATAGAATAGTCCCCTTAGCTTTGTTTTGTGACAAGTGTGTGCTTTTTAAGTAAGAGAAATTGATGTATTATATCCTAGCGTCAGTTGTATGTAACTGACGTACCCACAGTTTCTATGCAAGATAAAGTGATTGACAAGACTAAAGATTGATTGCTGCTTAAAGAAATGTTCAAGTTGATATTCAATTCATGTATCATGTTGTAATTTTTTAATTCCGCTTCGTTGATGTAATCATTGTTGTAATAAAAAATTTTATTTCCTTGTAAAATTGTACGAAGAGAAGTGTAAAGATCCTGTGGAACTTCGAATTCAGTCTTATTTGAAATTCGGAGTGTTACACATTTGAAGTAGAAAATTTTTAGTCCCACATTGGTGAGATGAGAGAAGTGAAGAGGTAGAGTTTGATATAAATAGCTAGGGTGGGGATTGACAAATTGAGTAATAAGTTGTGATCAATTAATTTTGATGTCCACACTCATTTTTATGAAATTTTAAAATATTTAATGTATATTTATATGCATATATACATATATACATATAATGTGTAGTATATATATACTTCTATACATATATTTTGCTCAAAATATATATATATATATATAATTAAAGAAAAAACCACACCGGTTAGCCCGGCCTCGGACAAGCCGGTTCAAGCCGGGTCAGGCCTTTCGCGGGCCGAGCCGTGGCGGGCTTTCAAGGGGAAATTCAGGCCCGGTCTAGACCGGGTTTGGGAAGGGGCTGATTCCAGGTCAGCCCGGGTATTGACCGGGCCGGGCCGGGCCGGACCGATCACGAGCCAGCCCGGTCTTGATGCCACCCCTATGAATTTACATACTACAAGTAACAGATGAGTCAGACCAACCTGTGATTACAGAACCCGTACAACCGACTCCTAAATCTTAAATCTTGATTCTTGAGCAAGCTTGGATCCGTTGATGAATTTTGAATCAATCGATTAAAAGATGTTGAACCTGTTGCGGAATCTACAACAACTCGTATGCTAATACCGGAACTCACACACCACAAGCAATAAACTTCTCAAGAACTAGATGAACAAAAAACAAGCTACTACGATAATCACAATATCTTACAAGAACACAATAATATGAAGAAATAATCAATACTTCTTATTCCCAAAGAAATACAAAGATTACAAAGAGATTACAACTCTCAATCTCTCACTCTCACCTTAAAACACTCGGTGCAATCCCCTCTTGAAGTTGAATATTGATAACGGCTCACCAATTCTTTCTAATCAGTGATGGATACAAACTCTAGAGTCTACAACCACTTATATAGCCCTCAAGTAAACCCTAAAAAATAAACACAACTATAGCTTATTGGACCTTAAACCTGAAAGCTCAAATAACACACAACGCCGATGTCGGTCGATCACATTTTCGGTCGGTCGACTGCAGCGTGTCAAGTCCACACCCGATGCCTGGTCGGTCGACCTGCTCGCTCTCTGTTGAACCCTATACACTCGAAGAATACTCAGCAGCCCTGGTCGGTCAGGTTGATCGCAGCGTAGGAAAGTCGACCGCAACCTTCCAGCTACACTTCTTCTAATTGTTGTTTTCCTGTAGTTGTCTTTATTTTCTCCTCTTCTTTTCTAACTTCAAGTACTCAATGTCTAGGTGTATTTGAGACCACAATCTTGACATAATCAACTTAATTAATTGTCATACGGTCATAGTTAATTAAGTAGGCTGAGTACATGCGTCAGAATTGATCGACGGATTGCTTCAAGATTCATAGTTCTAGCAGGAAAGCGTTGGCACTTCCTAAATTATTATTAACTACAGTTGTCATATGAACTATTGACTTTTCTTTTGAATGGTGTATCCACTCAATAGTGCATGGCTTACCCAAAGAGTTCGCTACGATTTCTAAACGCGCTCGTTTACTGAAATGATACTACTGTTTGTAAAAGAAATAAATAATTAACCAGTCGGTTGCAAGTGTGGTTTGATTTCAAATCGATTTTAAACAAGTTTGAATTATAATAACATCAAAATAGAAACATTTATGAGGTCATTTCATTGATTGGCAGACTGGTCTAGAAGCGAAAGCGAGGTTGTCCTGTTCATTTGAGTAGATGAAAATGATGATGTTTCTGCGTAAGAGCATCCACAGTCGTGGGTTAAATACCCAAAATTTGAAAAAATATCAAAAAAACGAGCTGCAGTCGTCGTCCAAATACCCAAAATTTGGGTGTACGATGAACAGTTCGTTGCCAAATATAGCAGGCGATCTGGCCAAATGCAAAATATAGCTAACGCAACATTATACTCCGTCCGATCTAATTAACGGAAGATAATACTCCGTCTCGTACAAAAAAGTACAGAGTCCAATGATTAAGAAGCTTTTGAAAAAAAAAAAAAAAAAAAAGTCAACCAACGGCATATTATACACCGTCCAAGGAGATTGACGGTAGATTATATCCCGTCCGAACCAATTTTCTTAAAAAAAAAAAAATCAAAAAACGACGCAATTGGCCGACGGGGGATTATACACCGTCATTTGAAATTGACGGCATATAATCTCCCGTCCCAGGCCAATTTTATCATTTTTTTGTTTTTTTTTTATTTTTTTGTCTTTTAGTGCATTAAAAAAATAAAAAAAAAAATTAAAAAAGCGCCACGTCATTTGAAAATGACGGCACATTATACTCCGTCCCTGCTCTAATGTGATTTTTTATTTTTTTTTATTTTTTTGTCGTCATCTAGTGCATTAAAAAAAAAAATTTAAAAGCCAAAATTTTGGGACGGACGATTATACTCCGTCATTCTTAATGGACGGGATATAATCTTCCGTCCGGCTATATTTTAGTTTTCAACGACTGCAGCAACATTCTTTTTTTCCTATTTTCTAATTGCTATTTATCCAAAATTTGGCAAGAACGACTGTGGATGCTCTAAACATTGAGTACTAGATGACTTTTACCGAATGTCAGGCTTCAATTATTTGGTCATCTGGATAAATTCTTCAGTAGTTTCCCTTCCAATCAAATCAAACTAACATTGATGGCTTTCACACGAAGTAAGCACGTGTTGTCTGAAGTCTATGCTCTACGTCAATTTACTATTTTCCATAGAATAATGCTACATTCACTATCAATTTCACTACATTTCTCTTCGCTATCTTAGGTGGCACACTCCAATAGGTAGAGAAAGATAGAGTAGGTGGAAGGTAGTGAAGAAAATGGTAGTAAAATTGGTAGCGGCTAAAGCATTACTCTTTTCGATATATTATTTTTTCCTCGTATTTTTCTTAATTCAGTTCCATTCTTTGGATCAGGACCTTGTCAATTACACAAATTCCAGCTGTCCCTCACTGTTTTAAAATTCATGCTAGATTCATCAAAATATTAACGAACGTTGGATCATATGTATTCGACCATTCACGGGAGTAGTGTATTTTTACCTTTATTTTGCCTACTTGTTGGAATGGTCGTATCTCGAGGAATAAAGGGAAGACAAAAAAAAAAAAAAAGTTTTCATTCTATCAAAGTGGAGATTGCAAAAGTTATTCTGTTAGCTAGATAGCAGAAGTTGGTCTGCTGAAGATGAATCTACAGCAAGCAGTGTTTGTTTGGGGAAAACGGAGGATAGAAAATGTAAAAAGGGTTTTGTACACGGAATACGACACATCTGTTTTCCCAGCCACAATTCAAGGATCTCTGTTAGGGGTTGATATATGGAAAGAGGGTCCACAACGGTAATTTATGAGATGAATACCTTGGAGCTGGCCGCTACTTGGTCGGAGTATAGTGCAGAAAGATACAACATTGACAATGTCTGCCGCAGAATTCTTGTTGGGCATAAGAGCATCTGTAGTCGTGGGCTAAATACCCAAATTTTACAAAAATTTGGAAAAAAGAAGCTGCACTCGTCGTCCAAATACCCAAAATTTGGCAGTACGATGAATAGTGGCTTGCCAAATATAGCAGACGATCTGGCCAAATGCAAAATATAGCTAACGACCAATTATACCCCATCCGAACCAATTGACGGAAGATTATATCCCGTCCGAAGGTTTTTTTTTATAAAAAAAATAAATAAATAAACAAAGTCAACCAACGGCTTATTATACACCGTCCAAAAAGATTGACATTATATTATATCCCGTCCGAAACAATTAAAAAAAAATAAAATCAAAAAACGATCCAATTGGCCGACGGGAGATTATACACCTTCTATTGAAATTGACGGGGGATTATATCCCGTCCCAGGCTGTTCTCGAATTTTTTTTTTTTTTTTTTTTTATTATGTCTTCTAGTGCATTAAAAAAAAAAATTTAAAAAGCAACGATGAATAGTGCTTCAAATGAAATCAAACAAGTACTTATCTCCCGTCCCAGACAGCTTTTGATTTTTTTTTTTTTTTTTTTTTTGTCTTCTAGTGGTTCAAAAAAAAAAAAATTTTTTTTAAAAAAAATTTGGGACGGACTACTTCGTCATTCTTAATGGACGAGTAATAATCTCCCGTCCGGCTATATTTTAGCTTTCAACGACTGTAGCAACATTCTTTTTTTCCTATTTTCTAATTGCTATATACCCAAATTTTGGCAAGAACGACTACAGATGCTCTAACAGGTTGTGAGTTCGATAGTCCAACAGGAAAGCAATAGAAATTTTTTGCGGTACAAAGTCATTTTTAAAAAAAAAATTGAAATTTTTATTTAATGTCGCTATTTCTATTAGCGACCAAAGCATATATGAAGTCGCTAATGAGATTAACGACCTTCAATGAAATGTATTCCAACACTTAGCAAAATCTAGAAAGTTTTTGCTGTCTGAAAAAATAACAATCAATTTATTTTTGAAATTGAGCTCGCTATTCGGAATATAGGCCTTAGTTGTACTAAGATCGCTATTCCGAATAGATATGTTAGTTGTGTGACTATTTTGTAAATTTCATAAAAATAAGGAGATTGAGTTTCCTACTGAAATCGCTATTGTGAATAGCGACCAAAGTATACTAAGGTCGTTATTCCCAATAGTGACCTTAGTTGGGTGATTATTTTGCAAATCTTACAGAGAGTAAGGAGATTTAAAATAGTTTTCTACTGAGGTTAGGGCTGGTATACCGTACCGTACCGTATTATCATTATTCTACCGTCTACCATACCGGAATACTTGGTACACAAATTTCTCTACCATTACCGTGCCAAGATTTTGGTATTACCGAGTTCGGTACTACCGGAATATTGGTACGGTATTGGTAATACCATGGTACTACCGGACATCAATTAGCTTTAAAAAAAAACATTCATATAAATGGCAAATGAAGGATAAATAAGCTCAACATAAATATATATATGAAGAAGTTCCAACATAAATAATTATATATATATATATATATATGAAGAAGTTCCTTAATCCACCCAGGCCAAACAACAAATCAGGGTTGTAGATTTTATTGTTGTACAATTTCAGAGATGTATAAGCTTCAATATAATATATCTTTATTGTATGAAAATTAGTTTCAACATTCTACAATATGATTGATTTAATATGCTACTCTATTAGATTCAACATTCTGCAATATGCTTAATTAGATATAATTGGATAGCTTCAACATACAGAGAAAGAATGACAACAATTCCCGAAGTTAAGAAGATTCATATATAAAGAATGACAACAGTATTGTTATTTTCCGTTCATAACATTCATGATATTTGATGGTTCTTTCATTTCTGTGTATTGTTCTACTCCTTTTTTTTTCCAGTATGTATCTCATTTAAAAGATTCATATATAAATCAATTTCAGGATTATGATACAAATATAATACATAAATAAGATTTCACTTATATTAACTCCTAAAAAAATACAAAAATTAATTTGATAAATCAAATCAGAAGATCTTTTACATTCTAAATTCCTAATTACTTGTGAATAATAATACCCAAGATCTCAAGAAAACCCAACAAGAACAAGAAGAAGATGGATCTTATATTAATACACCAACTAAACTCTAATGTTTCCTAATTTGTCAAAAAAAATCTTCCAAAAATACCGTACCGATGGGGCTGAAGAAGGTAGGCGGCGTTGCGACAGCGTGGTGCTTCGGCAACGTAGTGCGTAGGTCAATCAGTGCGTGTGCCCTAGATTCAAAAAAAGAAAAAAAGGAAGAAGGAAAAATAGAAGAATAGTTGAAGTACTAGTATAACTGGGGTGAAAAATTGAAAAAGAAAATAAGAAAAATGGGCCTGGAGCTAAGTCTGGGCATGGGTTTTTAAATATAAAAATTAAATTAAATATATATTAATTACTTGGTATGGTACGGTATACCATGGTATCAGTATTGGGTACCAGTACCATACCATATAATTTCGGTATGGTACAATACCGAGATTTCGGTATGGTATTACCAAGATTTCGGTAATATATGGTATGGTAATGGTATGGTACGGTATGGTATGGTAATATGGTATTTTTTGACACCCCTAACTGAGGTTGCTAAAATTTTTAAGCGTTTGGTTCGTTGTTTTGAAAACAGTTTTTAAACTTAGGTTTGTAAAAAAAAAATTATAAATGAGGTTTTTGAGATTTTAAAAAACAAGAGTATTTTTGGATAACTGTTTTTAGAAAATAGTTTTTTGAAAATGAGAAGAAAGAGAACATGACGTTTTTTTTGGGAGAGATGAAGAAAAGGAGAAAAATTTATAAAACTACTTTTTTAGAGTTTTCTAAAAACGGGTTTTAAAATGAGAATTTTCCAAAAAAAATTTAGAAACGATTTTCCGAAACACCTAAACAAACACGATTTTTAGATTTTTTAACTTAAAAAATTGAAAACAAGTTTTAAAACCCTAAACAAATAGATTTCTTAGTCTTCTAGCGACCTCAGTTTTAAAAAATATATTCCCAAAAGAGTAAAAGCTCTCTACAAATCGCTAAGTGACTCAACAGATTCATTTGAGGTTGCTAATCTCATTAGCGACCTCATATATATATATACTTAGATCGCTAGAGAGAATAACGACAACAAACAAAAAAATTCAAAACATTTTAAAACCGCTATTCCTATTAGTGACTTTTAAAATGAAAATGCCGCTAATAAGAACAACGGCCGTTGCTGACATGGTACCAAGTAGCCCACGAGTACTAATAGTTTCAAAAACAACCCATAATCGCAAATATTTTCAAAAAGTGGCAAAAAATTCAAAGCAATAGAGCAGGAGCCATCTGATCATGATAGGAGGATCATCCAGTTTCAATGCCCTGCAACAAAAGGTCTGACACCGGCTGGAGTTTTGTTCTTCGGAAAATGTCGCTCCGATCGAAAATCAATCACTCTTCAAATCTTTCTCCCAATTCCCCTCAAATTGAGAAAAGTTGATTACTCCTTTTGCCGTTGTGAAGAACCAAGAACTAGCAGGCATCGATCACTCATATTGTATAATATGTTGACAATGGATTAACAAATCACCTCTTTGTATCAGTTATTGAACTAGCCACACTAATCTATTATTAGCACCTGCGGTACAAAGTATATATATATATATATATACATTGTAATTTAAACTTCCAAATTTTCATTGTGGAAATTGCACAAAACTAATTCAACTACCCTTCCAAATTTACAGTTGTTCTCAATTATCAAAAAGAAACTAACCAAAACCTAAATCTTACCCAAAAAAATAAATAAAAAACAAGCTGTAATAACAGTCGAAACATTTCATGAGTTTTTCCTATGTTTTTCCTAGGACAAGGTCGTAGCTACACACTGTGAAAATTTAATCAAAGACAAAAGCTCAAGCAGGGTACAGCTTCCACATACATATTACTCGCTAGCTAAGAGACTTACCACTAGATCTGGATCTTAGCAGCTACTGCACAGTGGAAGCCACCGCCTGCGCCCAAAACCTGAGCTGATCCTTCAAATCTACCTCACTCCCTCCCATCCTAATCTTCAACCCCCTCAACCTCTTGTCCTCCTCCTCCTCCTCCTCCACTAGCTCCCACGCCTCTGACAAATACGGCCTCGCCACCACCACAACCTCCTCATCTGCCACATCATCACCACCAGCAGCAACTTCTTGAAATTCCTCCGTTCCAGCTGCCATCTTCAATCTCTGCAACCCCGGCACTATCTTCCTCAACCTGGGATCCGACTCCGCGTCCGAAAACGTAAAACCCAAGTCCATGAACCCCTTCAGCTCCTCGAACTCCAAATCCGACAAGCTCTTACTGCTACTCTCTCCCATCTTCTTCTTCCTCCTCCTCCATCTCCTCCTCTCCTTCTTCACATGTGTTTCAAAGCTTTCTGTCTCCTTGCCGGAGAGGATGGTTTGGAGTTTCGGAGGCTGGATTTTGAGAGACGGACAAGAGGAAGTCATATCATCGCTGTGATGTCTCCGGTGGATGGAGCGGCGGCGGAGGAGGAATAGTTCCGGCTTCACCTGAGGAGGCGGCGGTGGTGGAGGACCTGGTGATGGAGGAGGAGGAGGGTGGTTGGAGAGGAGGATGAGGCGACGGAACCAGAGGAGGTCAAAGAGAGCTAGGGTTTGAGTTTGGATGTTGTCTTGTTCGTCTTGTTGTTCTCCTACTTCGTCCATGAGTAGCCCGGCTCTGGTTCAAGTTTGGAGGTGAGTTAGGTGTGGGAATGGTTTGGTGGTGTGATTTATAGGGATGAGGTGGATGACGAAATTACCCCTCCGTTCGGGTGATATATATAATTTTTTTAAAAAATAAAAGTGACCCTCGTCACCTATTCCATTAAACAAAGTTTCACGAAACACACTGCAATATTACAAATCCCGAAACATCTAGTCCGCATCTAGCTGGAAATAAAAGTACAATCTGCCATAAACTAAATATTACATACCGAAAGCTAATAAGTCCACATATAATAGAGAACCAAAAGTACATCTGCCAACAAGTACCACAAAGTGTGGCTCCCAAAATACCCCTCCACTCCACCCGTGAAATCTGAGACTGCTTGGGTGGTTTACTCCTCCATATCAGTCCGCAACTTCTTCCTAGGCCCCAGTGCACCTGTCCAGCCATTAATAAGAAGTAAGATTTTATGCAACAACCTGTTAAAAGTGCAGTTATTGTTACGAAAGCAAGCATTGCTCCTATCCAGCCATAGACTCCACATACAAGCAGTTATTGTAATATCCCACTGTAATCTACTGTCCTTACTAATGACCCTGGATCTCCAAGGTCCCCAAACGTCATTAATACAAGTCGGCACCTTTATTACCCCGAATCCCAATCCCAAGATTTCCCAGGCTAGTTTCGCTTTTGGACAGGTAATGAAAATATGGTCTTTATCCTCCTCTCCTAAGTTGCAACGCGGGCACTTCATGTCAATCAAGATATTACACTTTCTAATGTTCATTTTTGAAAGGATCGCGTTATTATCAACCAGCCAAAGGAATACTTTCACCTTATTAGGGATATAAACCTTCCAAATCACCTGCGCGAACCTACTTCTAATTCCCCCATCATTAAGGAAATGATACATAGACCTGACTGAGAAAACATTATCAGTCTCTAGCCTCCACACTCTGTCATCTTCGTTTCCCCCTCCGTTATTTAGTTTCTCTGCCAGCATACCCTGAATACTACGGATTTGAGCTTGTCTTTCCGGTGTATCATATCCTCTGAGCTGTAGAATTAGTCTATCCCGTTTCCAGACTTCCTTCACCAGGACATCTTCGTTCACAGCGTCCTCCGCTAACATTGGGAAAAGAGATGCAAAAGAGTTAGCTTTCCACCATTTATCCTTCTGGAATCTAGTATCTTTTTCGTCTCCTAGGATGGAGATAGTGTTCTCATGGAACAGGTTCCCCACCCTGTCAATCCCTTTCCATATTTGCGACGCCTTTCCCACCTTGCCGCGGCCTCCGAATCTCGACTTTTTCCGTCTTCTGTATATCCTGAAAGAGTTGCACCACCACGATTGTCGTCGCTTATTCATTTTCCACCACCATTTGGATAGCAGCGCCTTATTCATATCCCGCAGGTTTACGACCCCTAGGCATCCAAATTCTTTTCTTCTACACACCTTACTCCAACGAATCAGATTGATTCCCTTGTTATCCTCCCTTGCACCTTTCCAAAGAAAATTCCTCCTACATTTATCGATTCTCTCTACCACCCAGCTCGGTAATTCGTAAATCGACATGAAGTATGTCGGAATGCTGCTAAGAACCGAATTGATAAAGGTAACTCTTCCCCCCAGCGATAGGAATTTCCCTTTCCAACCTTCGAGTTTTTTCTCTACCTTCTCCACTAAAGGCATCCAGTCTTCCTTGATCAAATTCCCCAGTCGGATCGGAGTTCCCAAATATTTGAGAGGGAAGTTTCCTTTCTTACACCCCAAAGCGAATGTGATCATGTCTATGTCCCCTTCCAGCTCTTTGCTTAATGCCAAGACGCAACTCTTATGAAGATTGACGGCTAATCCTGACTAGAATTCAAAACTTCGAAGTAACATTCCCACTACTAATGTTTCCTCCAAATTTGCTTCCCCAAATAGTAATGTGTCATCCGCATATTGTAGGACCGATAACGGCTTCCCTATACCTTTGACCCTAACTCCTTTGAGGATATCTGCCTTACTTCCTCTTTTGACCATCTCCGCCAAACCGTCGGCAATAATTGTAAAAATTAGTGGTGAAAGCGGATCTCCCTGCCCAAGTCCCCGACGACATCAGATTTCTTTACCCACAACTCTGTTCAGCATAATGAAAGATTTTCCATTTTGAACACATAATCTCATATAGGTTCTCCATTTCAACCCGAAACCATTAAACTCCAGAGCCTCATCCACTGCATCCCATTCAATCGTGTTGTAAGCTTTTTCAAAATCTAGTTTCAATAGAAAGCCTTTCACCTTGTCCTTGTTCCCTCTAAAGATCATCTCCTTGGCTGAAGCGATGCTATCCATGATATCTCTACCTTTAACGAAACCACTTTGAGATTTTTCAATGATATCTGATAAGTGAGGCGATAATCTATTAGCTAGCACCTTAGTGATGATCTTGAACGAGCCATTCAATAGACTAATTGGCCGAAAATCTGACCTCCTCAGAACTTCCGCTTTCTTCGGAATTAAAATAACATTTGCATAGTTTAATCTTTCAACTCGTGCCACTCCTCGAAAGAATTCCTTTAAGATGTCCA
Organism: Hemerocallis citrina; assembly: GCA_017893485.1. NCBI lineage: Eukaryota > Viridiplantae > Streptophyta > Magnoliopsida > Asparagales > Asphodelaceae > Hemerocallis > Hemerocallis citrina. The sequence continues at coordinate 62,887 of JACEHZ010000209.1, forward strand.
TAAAATCCTTCTTGATGATCGACCAATATGTAGAGTAAAATAGGATCGGGAATCCATTTGGCCCCGGAGCCTTTTCCTGCCCCAACTATTTGATAGCTTTCAGAACTTCCTCCTCTGAAAACTCCTCCTCAATCCCCTCACTTCCCTAAATTCTAGAATTACTCCACACATCCGGTTGTAACCAACCACGCTGGTCTCTCTTCTTTCCTAGGAGTTCTTTAAATCCCCGGTTGATGTCTTCCCTGATTAACTCGCTAGCTTCGATCCAAATATCATCTACGAGCAAACCGTGTTCTCCCATTAGCCACTATATGATTCTGTCTACTTCTCCCATTAGCCACTTTATTGAAAAAAACCGTGTTCGAATCACCTTCCTTGAGCCATTGAAGCCTAGATCTTTGTCTCCAATGACATTCCTCCATCTCACCTATTTTGTAGAGCTCTCCCCTATTTGACTTCATTTCCTCGAATTCGCATTTTTCCAGGTTTCTATTTTCTTCAATGATTTCTAGTTCCCGTATCCTTTTTCCTAAGCTCTCCTTCTTCCTATGAATATCTCCGAACTCCCGCTTTGCCCACTTCTTTAAGCATTTACAAAGCCTTCTCATCTTGCCGTTCCATTTGGAAAGCGCGTCTGTCTCGTCCACCAGGCTCTCCCAAGATCTTTTAATAGTGTCCCTGCTGTTATCGGCCAAGGTCCAAGCTTTCTCGAATCTGAATTGAGGCCTTGGCCTATCTCTATCGTTCCCACTCTCCAGCAACAGCGGTGAATGGTCCGAAGTATACCTCGGAAAGGATTTAACTGCCGCAACTCCATTCAGGTGATATTACATGCCGTCATAGACCACTATTTGAAAATATTTGCGATTATTATGGGTCACTTTCGAAACTATTAGCGCTCGTGGGCTACCTTGTGCCACGTCAGCAACCGCCACTATTCTCATTAGCGACCTATTCATTTTGAAAGTTGCTAATGAGAATAGCGGCCTATGTTTTAAAAAATTTTGAATTATTTGTTTGGTATCACTATTTCCACTAGCGACTTTAGTATATATGAGGTCGCTGATGGGATTAGCGACTTCAAATAAATTTATTAAGACACTTATCCATTTCTATAGAGCTTTTGCTCTCTTGAAAAAAAAAAGTTAAAACTGAGGTCGTTATTGGGAATAGTGACCTTAGTATATGCAATAGCGACCTTAGTTTCAAAAAAAAAAAATTTGATTGTTATTTTTTGAGGGAGCAAAAACTCTCTAGATTTTGCTAAGTATTAGAATACAGTTCATTAAATGCAGCTAATCCCATTAGCGACCTCATATATACTAAGGTCGCTATTCTCAACAGCGACCACAGTTTTTAAAAAAAAATCATTAGTGACCTTAGTATACTTCGGTCGTTATTCGCAGTAGTGACCTCAGTAAGAAGCACAATCTCCTTATTCTTTGTAAAATTTTTAAAATAGTCACACAACTAAGGCTTCAATTCGGGATAGCGACCTTAGTACAATAAACGTCTCTATTCGAAAATAGCGATCTTTGTAAAACTAAGGTCGCTATTCGGAATAGCGACCTCAGTTTCAAAATAAATTGACTGTTATTTTTTCAGAGAGCAAAAACTCTCTAGATTTTGCTAAGTGTTAGAATACAGTTAATTAAATATCGCAAATCCCATTAGCGTACTAAGGTCGTTATTCTCAATAGCGAATAGCGACCCCAGTTTTTAAAAAAAAAATCCGAAGAGAGTAAAAACTCTCTAAAAATCACTAAGTGTCTTAATACATTCATTTGAGGTCACTAATCTCATTAACGACCTCATATATACTAAGGTCGCTAGTGGGAATAGCGAGAACAAAAAAAATCAAATATTTTAAAACAGAGGTCGCTATTCACATTAGCAACTTTCAAAATGAAGATGTCGCTGATGAGAATAGGGCCGCTACTGACGTGGCACAAAGTAGCCCACAAATGCTAATAGTTTTGAAACTGCCCATAATCGCAAATATTTTCAAAAAGTAGCCTATTTGAGCATCCACAGTCGTGAAAGGTAAAAATAGCAGTATGCATAAAATAGATATAGCAAGGTGGGGTTTCTGGCAGTCATCAAATCTTATAAAATAGCAAAGCTGAACAAAATTTGATCGTTCGAACCTTGAAGCTTCGTCGAAGCGAAAAAAAAAAGAAGTAAAATTCCCATTGGAAGTTTCGTCCTCTTTTCATGGATGGAACTTGAAGTTTCGTCCAAGATCTAATTAATTTCCACAACCATTTTTAAATTCATAAAATCCTCTAATTTCATTTGGACGAAACTTCAAGTTTCGTTCGATAAAATAATAATAATAATAAAATAATAAAAATAAAAATAAAAATAAAAATAAAAAAATATTGCAGACGAAACTTGAAGTTACGTCCTATATAATATGCATATTGCTATATCCTCTCTTATATATAGCAATCTACTATAGCGGTTTATGGCAAAACATGTATAAATAGCAAAAGACACCATCGATTTTGAAGCTAAACTATCTATATTATGCAAATATAGCAAACGATTGTGGATGCTCTTACGGCAAAAAGCTCGAAACACTGCATGTAGATTGTATTGAAGCTTAGATACCGACCGACTATACTAATCTAGTTATCTTAACTTTGTCTTGCGAGACAACTAAAGGGAACTTGGATTTTTTTTTATATATGCCACTTTTTGAAACTATTTGCAAAAAGATGACAGTTGCCAAATTATTTGTGCTTGTGGATTCAACCACTAAATTTTCGTTCCCAACGGCGAGTTTAATTGTTTCATGCTCGCTATTGGAACACGGTGAGTGTAGCCTTTTTTCTTAGAAACTCGTGGTTCCCCAACGGCGAGTTTAGTTCAAAATCTTCAATGAAGACTTGCCATTCTCAACGACGATGACATTTATACTAAACACGCTGTTAGGAACGACGAGTTTAGTTCAAAAAAAAATTCAAAAAAAATAAATTAATGAAGACTTGTCGTTCCCAACGGCGAAGACATTTATACTAAACTCGTTGTTGGGAACGACGAGTTTAGTTCAAATAAAATTTATATGGAGTTTTTTTTTGAAAATTCATTAAGTTCAACAGAGTGTTTTACTTTGTAAAATTTCCTACATTCTCACTGTTTCCAATAGCGAATCTAGTAAAAATGTTATCGCAGTTGAGAACGGCGAGCCTTCATTGAAAATTTTGAAGTAAACTCGTTGTTCCCAATATCGAGTCTAGTATAAAGGTCATCGCCATTGGGAACGGTGAGTATTTTTTGAAAATTTTGAACTGAACTGGCCGTTGAGTTTCTCAAAAAAAAAGCACTAAAGCTTGCCGTGTCCCAACGGCGAACATGAAACAACTAAACTCGCTATTGAGAAAACAGCGAGTTTAGTTGTTGAGTTTACAAGCGCAAATACTTTAACGACTGTCATCTTTTTACAAATAATTTTAAAAAGTGGCATTTTAAAAATGAAATTCAGTTAACTCAAACTAAAAATATAATATAAATTTAGATAACTGTAGATATACAAATCTTCTCTAACTCCGTATATATACAATTTTGATGGTTCAGTGGAGCTTTCCAGATAAAGGATAAGAAGGAAGGAGGGGGTGTGCAGCACACGTGGGATGGAGATGGAGATGGGGATGGTGGAAGGGGACAGTGAGTGGATTCTTTTCGGGATTTTTTTCCCAAAACGACCTACTTTTTGAAAGTTTTTCCCTAACCGACCTACTTTTATTTTTAATTTCCAAAACGACACACTCGGTCTTTGAAAGACCGAGTTTAGCACAAAATAACTCGGTTTTTTAAAGACCGAGTGTTAGAATTCGAAAAATCGAATTCTAACACTCGGTCTTTGAAAAACCGAGTTATTTTGTGCTAAACTCGGTCTTTCAAAGACCAAGTGTGTTATTTTGGTAAATATTTTCAAAAGTGGGTCAGTTTGGTAAATACTTTCAAAAAGTGGATCATTTTGGTAATAAGTTCGCCAAATTGGGCAATTCTAATGAAAGTTCTGTAAAGTGCTAGTTTAACTGATATTTAAAACTTTTCCGTTATTTTTGTAATAATAAATTATTTAAAATTAATCAATCACATATAATTTACGGAATTTCTTTTATAATTTGTTTTATTATCTAGATACAATGAAACAACTAATTAAGTGTTATAAATAAATTAAGTGTGAATTGTCTATTGAACTCCCCCCCCCCCCCCCCCCACTACTTTCCACATTGTGTATCAGAAATGTTATATTTTGATCTCGTCTTTTTATTTCTAATTATGCATATAATTTTTATGTTCTTATTTTTCAAAGCTCTTGATAATAACCAACAAGAATTACTTGTCATGAGTTTTGGATGTTGAAATTCATTTGAATACCGAAAGTCTCAAAGAGACAATTGATGGATTCAAAGAATCATCTAAATGAGATCATACGAAAGATATAACGAAAGCTATAATTTTCTTTTGTCACAATCTCCCTGAAGGAGTGAAAGATGATTGTATCAAAATCAATGATCCTGAAGATCTCTTGAAATTTAAATAAAATATTATTCATCTAGCAAAAGGAATTATGTGAGAATTTGACATATCAAAGTTAAAGATCCCGAAGATCTCTCGAAATGAAGAAAATATTGTTTGTATAATAACAATACAATGAGTATGAATTGATGACGATCCTGTAGATCTAAATATGTATAACTGTGGCTAACTATAAATGTATGGAAAAATGACGATTTCGTCTTATATTTTGAACATGCTACATTCCCCGAAGTGAATGTGATGCTATATAGATTTGGTACTTGGTACGATTAAAGCAGGGTCTTATGCCAGGCTGAACTAAGAAGCTAAAAGTTTCTCTTTATCATCTAATCCAAGGTTATTTCTTTTTAAAATTTTGTTTCAAGATTTGTTCAGATTACTGCTTACCCTGTTTAGATATGTTTGTCCATTCACTTCACTTAAAACTGCTTTTTTTTATATAGAATTCGTATCAAACCACACACACACTCTATAACTGCCTTTTTACTTTCACTTAACTAGGACATGAGTAGTTTGATGAAATTCTTATGAGAACTTCATATATTATTCAACCTTATGAAGTACGTAGAAGAAAATTGATGACTCGTGTAGACCATGCACAGTACCATTTAACTCTTGTGTAGATAAATAATAATTTGACAAGCAAAGGAGATTTCCACTGTTAATTTACTGCAATCTTGTAGAACCTACATAAATTTACCTTGCCACTGTAATATCCATTTGTGAAATATTTGTCTTTTGAGCTGTAATAGATTTAGTATTGACATGAACTAGATTATAAATTCTGGTTGCTTTTCTTATTCATCATATTTGGCTGCAATTTAATGCTTTTATGGTTGCAATTTTCTTATTCATTTTATTTGGTTGCAATATTTTATATGGTTGTCTTGCTGCTTTTGAATCAATGGGTAAGATAACCACTGGCTGACTAATGCTAATCTTAGTTATTTTTCTTTTCACTTTAAACAATTATTGTACGAATGAACAATTAGAGGAACTTCATATGATTGAACAATACTGCATAATGTCTTTTGAATTTCTTCTGTAATAATATATGTGGTAAAAGTATATTACCTAGCATTTTGTGTAAGTACTAATCACTCACAGAAGTTTATTTGCTATATATATGTCTCATGCAAAGCTTTAAGGACTCCAAGCATATTCTTTTACAGAAGCAATGATTAGCTAATTCAATTCTAGGTCTTCGATGAAGTGCAAGAGTAAAAAGATCACTAAACTGATAACTATCCAGGTCGAAATGTGTGGATTTATCTGTTCGATCTGTAAAGAATGACTATGATTGAAAACTGATCCTAATGTATTAGGATTGCTTGGAAAATATGAATACTTTATGTTTTGAAAGGTTCTTGTGGGTGTGGTTTTGATGTTCTTGTGGGTTACATCAAGTTGGGACAAATGTCTTGAAGACATTATTACCACACACACTCTATAATACATAAGATTATTCAATTACCATACACTAATATTCATACTAATTTTTGTCCAAAACTAAGGAAAGAAAATAATTCGAATATGATATAACTCTATATGAATGTCATCTTTCAACTATATTTATCTTCTCAATATAAAACTTAATTAGTTGTTTCATTGTATCTAGATAATAAAACAAATTACAAAAGAAATTCCGTAAATTATATGTGATTGATTAATTTTAAATAATTTATTATCACAAAAATAACGGAAAAGTCTTAAATATCAGTTAAACTAGCATTTTACAGAACTTTCATTAGAATTGCCAAATTTGGCGAACTTATTACCAAAATGACCCACTTTTTGAAAGTATTTATCAAACTGACCCACTTTTGAAAGTATTTACCAAAATAACACACTCGGTCTTTGAAAGACCGAGTTTAGCACAAAATAACTCGGTTTTTCAAAGACCGAGTGTTAGAATTCGATTTTTCGAATTCTAACACTCGGTCTTTGAAAAACCGAGTTATTTTGTGCTAAACTCGGTCTTTCAAAGACCGAGTGTGTCGTTTTGGGAATTAAAAATAAAAGTAGGTCGGTTTGGAAAAAACTTTCAAAAAGTAGGTCGTTTTGGGAAAAAAATCTCTTTTCGGTGGGAAGCATCAGATTCGCATCTGTACTTACTCACTGGTTTATGGTAAGATTAATTAATCAAAATAAGTGATCTAATACTTTAATCACACTCCACGTTTGATTTCCAATTTTTTAGCTATGATCTTACTTACTTTAACTTAGTTTTGGCTAAGTTGGTGGAACTATCCACGTTTGATTCCATTTTGGTATAGTTTTTTCTATCTTAATTAGTATAATTTTCAGCAGATGTATGTCATACATTGAGAATTGTATTATATTAGAATGTAAAGTACAGTAAATTTTATGAACTGATCTACATTTAAGTTTTGGTCAAAGAAACTAGCTTAGTTCCGTAGTTATTAACATACGCTTGTTCTTAGGATTTTTTTTTTTTTAAGAAAAGATGGAATACGGCCATCTTATTTCATTAATTAAAGGTTAACAAAATAAATCTAGAGTACTCGGCTGTCAAAGTACAAACTCCAACATGAAATAAAATATGAAATAACATGACTCATACAGACAACAGAAGATTTTTCTAACAAATTTTGAAAAGTGGGCCGACAAACTGATAATCTTTCACACTATCGAAACCAATACTCCCAGGAATTGCAATAGCATATTTGACATATTGAAGACGCAAAACCCCTAAGATTTTAGTTTGGGTCTTAAATAACTCCAATAAGGAAATGAGCTTCAAAAGATCATGATGAAAAATATATAAAATAAGGATTCTTATTCCATCTCTAATTATACAGTAACTAGTGACATATACATGTGCGATGCACGTATTATTTTAAAAAATTAAAAATAAAGGGAAACTTTGATTTACACGTACAATGCATGTCTTAATAAATATGATTATATAATTTTAAAAGTAAATGTAAAGACTATAATTGGAGATTTTGAGTTGCACGTGTGTTGCACGTAAGTAGGCAAATTTACAACTCCAACTCTTCAATTATAATAGTTATTATATATTATATTACAAGATTTGCCCGTGGGCACGTGCCTACGGCACGTCTTTGGAATGATTCAACATATGAAAGTCTTGTAAACAGTAAAACAACAATTATGTAGCTCAAGTTTGTATAGTAAAACAATAATTAGTTGTAAATAAAAGTCCATGTTTCCATTAGTATATGTTGAAAAATCTCTACTATTATAATGGGAGAAGGGGTTAGTGTCATCTGTCATTGTTGTCATTTTGAAGCCAACACGTGCAGCGCACGTGTTGGCAAAATGACCCACTTTGGTAAATATTTTTGAAAGTGGACCAGTTTGGTAAATATTTTCGGAAGTGGATCAGTTTGGAAATTATTTTCTTTTTATCCTTTTCATTAACCCTTCAATTTTTTCCACGTGCACGTGTGCACGTGTATGATACTAGTAATTATAAATGGGGTGTAAAATCCAACTTCTTAGAACTTTGAGTTTGAAAAATGCTGAAATTTAACTGTTAATGAGATATTTGCTATTTTGAATGTAACATGAGCAATAATAAAATACATAAAAAATCTGAAAATTACAAACCTGAAATTTTTAAATATAAATTTCTGAGTAAATAGAGAGAGAATGAGAGAGAGAGAGAGTGAAAGAGAAATAAATAAATAAATGAGTTGTTTAGGGGATTTGAATTTAAATTTTGGGGGAAAACTTTTGGGCGGAAAAATATGTTTTGTGAGATTAGATCTAGACCGTTGATTTCAACCCTATTGAATGAGAGGCACTTGATAGCTTTCTTTGTGTTTTATTATATAAATAGATAGATAGATAGATAAATAGATAGATATTAATTTACATGTGTGAAGCATTTAATATATTTAAAAAATTAAAATAAAAAATATGACGTTGTGAGGACTTGAAGAAAATTGACAGTAGATTGACAAATGCACAGGTTGGTAGACTAACATGACAATAGATCAATTTTCTTGAAGGAACCTTATTCATATTAGTTATGCATGTGCAATGCACGGGTTGATAGATTGACATATGATACTAAAGATCTTCCCCATTATAATATTAGAGCATCCCCAGTCGTTTGCTATAATTCTCATATTCTCATATTATGAAAATTTTATAAGAATTGAGCGCTGCAGTCATTTGCTATTTTCTTATAAAATAGCGAACGAGCTACAGTCGCTACTCAAATATGAGAAGTGGGCTAGTGAATTTGAGAATATAGAAGACGATACATCAGCCGTTTAATTCCGATCGGACGAGACAACTAGTCTCGTCCCGTATATATATATATATATATATATATATATATATATATATTTTAAATAGGGTCGGACGATACATGTTGTATCGTCCTTCCCAAAAAAAAAAGAAAAAAAATTTAAAAAAAACAATCAGACGAGACTTGTTGTCCCGTCCGTTTTGTTTTTTGATTTTTTTTTAAATTTTTTTTTCATGATCCAACGGACCAGATTAGTTAAAAAAAAAATAATAATAAAAAAAGAGCACCCGTCCGGGTTTTAGGGAATTTTTTAAAGTAGGTTTAGTTGGTTTAGTTTAGATTTAGTAGGTGTTTAGATAGGTTTAGGTTATATTATAATATTTAATTTATTTAATTAATATGTTTTAATAGTTAATCGGTAATTAATTAAATCTTAATAATAAAAAAAAAAAAACGACGAAGCAAGATGTCTCGTCCTTGTCAAAATATAGCAAATGGTCACTGTAGCACTTTCGATCTATTCCATTTTTATTCGTCCCATTTTGTCAAAAAATAAGAATTACCATTGTGGATGCTCTTAAAGATTAGAGATAATATTAGAGATTAGAGATTAGCTGCTTTTCTTGATCTTCAGTTCACTATTATGATCAAACTTTTTATAAATTAGTCTTCAACTTATTTGTGTGAAAACTTTTAATAAATGAACCCATCCTGTTTAATATCTAAGCAATCTGTTTGAATTTCCATACCGAAAATGTAGGAGATGATAAACGATTAATTTCTCCTGGAAACTGAATTACAACAATCAATGATCAATTTTCACACAGAACATCACGTTTTAATTGTAGCTGTTGAAAAGCTAGTTGACATTGACTTGGCACTAGGAGGACGGACAGATGCAACCGACGCGAAAGTGACTTCTCTTTTGGTGTATGTATATAGATTCCGTGTAAGAATAGATCTACGCCAACTATGGATGCAACTTGCATTCTATGAACAAACTCCTCATTAAAAAATCAATTTTTTTTTATATTACTCTTACCATTTCCAATTACTAGTTTTTCTTAGTAATTAATTAATGGGTCAAGTTTCATGTGATTAATTAACTAATGATGATGATTAGTGTTGGCGACCAATCCAAGTCCTGCATTATTGCTAATAGTTTATGAATTTAATTAGAGACCATGTTTATTGCATTATTAATTTGTTAATACTCATAGACGGGTTAGTCGCAATAAATTATTATTATTATTATTATTATTATTATTATTATTATTATTTTAAATTTTTGTTCGGTAAATTATAACACGATAATGACTGAGCAATGTTTTGGTTAGTATTTAGATGGAGGACAGAATTGTAGTTAGGTTGAGAACTTGGTTCGAGATCTAGATATTTTCAAAACTAAAAAAATAGTACAACACAATGAAGATGAAAATTAATATTGTGGGCACCATAGGGTTTCTCCGTAGGCATCAGCTAGCATTCATCTTGATATGAGATGTGTGCCTAAGAGCATATGTAGTCGTTGATGTAAAAATATGAATATATGGATAAATGGAAATAAGAATTGCAGTTTTGCTACACTCGTTTAAAGCTATATTTTAGCTAACGACACATGAAGTGCCGTCGGAGAAGAAAGAAACAAACAAAGAAAAAAAAAAAAAAATTCAAGCCCTGGACGGACGGCACATGAAGTGCCGTCCAAGATGAAGTGTCATTTTCCACTTTTCCGGATATTACAAAAGCATTTCAGTAATTACAAAAAAATTATAAAAATTTACAAAAACATTTCAGAATTTGCAAAAAAAATTTTAAAATTGCCAAAAAAATTTAAAAAATTGCAAAAAAATAAAAAATTACAAAAACCTCCGGACGGCACTTCATGTGCCGTCCGAGGAATTTGGGCTGGATTTTTTTTTTCTTCAAAGGACGGCACTTCATGTGCCATCCGATGGGAGGGGTGTTTTTTAATTGAAAAAAAAAAAATCAAGGGACGGCACTTGAAGTGCCGTCCGACGTGCCATTTTTTTTTTTTGGGTGCGAAGTGCCGTCGCTCAAATATGGATAATTCTCAGACCGATTCTCATTTATAGCACACGACTGTAGCGATTTATCGATAAAATGGATATTTGACAAACGAGTGCAGCACGTTCGTTTGCCAAATATACATTTTATCGATATTTGGCAAACGACTACAGATGCTCTAAGCATGATCGTTTTAAGAAAAGAAAATCGTGTAACTTTTAGGTTTGTATAGATCTTAACAGGGCCGACCACCACTTATTGAGGCCTAAAACGAACTCTGAAATTAGGCATTTTAAAAGCTTATAATAATTTTTTGTTAAAATTAATGTATTTTATTTAATTGTTATCTTTCGGACTTTTTGAGATGCAAAATCATTTATTATATTATTGTAATCAATTTCAGTTTTTTGGCATGTGAGGAGGAATTTATTTTTAAAGTAATTTTTTTTTCTGGAGGCCTAAAGCCCTAGCTTTGGTTGCTTTACCCTTGGGTTGGCCCTGGATCTTAAAGCATGAATATCTTTACTATAATGATTAGAGAGTCTGGTTATGCCTTGTCGACAATTTCGTAGTTTCATTGCGAAAGACCTGTTATGGAAATATCATCTGCGGAAGCGCGAGAATGTTGTTGAGTTATCGACACGATCAATACAAATCACCAAACAAATACTAGATCGCACAAAGCACACAAGAATTATCTCAATTGGGGCTTTTGCCTTAATCCACGGGAGCAAAAACCGAATTATTATTCAACTAGAGAAAATACAAGAATATTATAATTTTCATCACGACCCTCTCTGTCAAGTCTAACTGGAACTACTTATTGTTTATAATGGAGAAATCTCTCATTCTGATAAAGTACTATCTTTTTTGATTCGACACTCAATAGAATCATATCTTTCTTCGAGCGATTTACATTGATTATATATAGATCTAGAGAAACTTCAATTTGATACACTTGATACATTAATCATTCGATGTTTCATGTAAAGCTAACTATACAAGGAGAGTCGTACAATTTAACTTGATGAAGAAGTTGGACTCCAAGCGGATCCCTAAGACCCACACCCGAACACAAGCTTTAGTCGCGAGCAGTCGACTGCACAACTTGTGGTCGATCGACTTGTCCCTCACCAATTCCAGGGGGGTGGACTGTCGATTGTGCAGTTGACCAAACCCGTTCTTTTTGCTGCTTCTGATGCTTCTCATCTTCGATCAATTATCGCTTCGATTTCTCTCATACAACACTGTCTTCTCATCTTTATATATAGTATGCAAAACACAAACTCAGTAAGACCCTGCCACTAGAGTTGAGAAAAATTATATTTGTAGTCTAACAAGTGCCCACAGGTCGGGCAGGAAACAAGATAAATGTCAAACAAATTATGGGCCGATACTTGAATGTGTGCAACAAAATTTATTCTTCTATTTTTCAAAAGAATTCAAAAATAAATAAGCGCAGCGCAATTTATTCTTCTATCTATTTTTTTATAATTCCAAAATAAATGAGCATCCGGCAAATTTTGAATTTTATGTGTTCTGATATCATGTAAAAAAATTTGATATTAAACTAAAACTTCAAAATTATAGAATAGTTTAAGAAAATTTAGACTTGTATTTGCATGTGTGCTTCTGAATCCTTACTGATTATTCTCAACTAGTAATTTACACGTGCGATGCACATCTTAATAAATATCATTTTTTTAAAGTAAAAATTTAGACGTAGCCTGAGTTTGAACCTAAGACTTCCTTTATCATAGTCATTCACATGTGTTGCAGACGTTGGTAGATTTACAAATTTACAAATGACACTAAGGCCTTCTCACATATTAGAGATTAGAGATTAAAGATGTTCGTAAAATAATCATTTGCTCATAATAAATTACCCAATGGTTTAGTTAGAGCATCCACAATGATGTTTCTCATATTTGAGAAAATGACATAAATAGAAATAGGAAATAGGCGTGATCGTTGCAGTGGTCGTTTGCTAAAAAATTCTCAAAAAATAAGAAAGACAAAACAACATGTTCGTCTGGCACGTTGAGTAAAAAAGATATTTAAAAATGTTAAGTTAATAATGTTTAAGTTAATTAACTATTGATTAGATATTAAAATAGTTAAATTAAATAAATCAAATATTAAAATATATACTAATTAACACCTAAACTACCTAATAAAGGTGGGGGGTTGTGCTGGATGGGACAACACCCGTCCAAGCCAAAATGGCTTCAAACGGGACAACATGTCCCGTTTGAAGTCGTTTTGATTTTTTTTCTTTCTTCACACGGTACATATTGTACCGTCTGATTATTAAAAATAAAAAATAAAAAAATAATAAATAATAAAAATGGTTAGACGAAATAATGTGTCGTCCGATCTGATTTTTTTAAAAAAAAAATTGGAACGGAACAACACGTTCCGTCTCCTATATTATGAGAATCGTCATTTCGTTTTTCAAATATGAGAACGTACTGTAACACGTTTGCCATAATAAGAAACGTGTCTACATTACCAACTTCCTCAAAATATAAGAAAATGATAAATATAGCAAATGACTGGGGTATTTCAGAATGAGTAATGCTTTAGCCACTACCAATTTCACTACCATTTCCTTCACTACCTTAGGTGGCATACTCCTATTGGAGAGTTCTCCCGCCTACTCTATCATCCCCTACCTATTGGATTGTGCCACCTAAGGTAGTGAAGAGAAATGTAGTGAAATTGGTAGTGGCTCTAGCATTACTCTTTTAGAATATTCTAGATTCTAGGGTAGGGAACTTTTGTCACGAGGAGAATTTATTTTTTTTATTGGCTTAATCAAGTGCTACTTTATTCATCAGTCTTTTTGCTTTGTTATGGTGGGTGGGCCACGTGCAAGGGACTTGTTGAAGCAATCATGCATGTAAGAGCATCCACAGTCGTTCATGCCAATTTTTGGGTATATAGCAATTTAGAAATAGGAAAAAAGGAATGTTGCTGCAGTCGTTAAAAGCTAAAATATAGCCGGACGGTAGATTATTATCCGTCCATTAAGAATGACGGAGTATTATCGTCCGTTCCAAATTTTTTTTTTAAATTTTTTTTTTAATGCACTAGAAGACAAAAAATAAAAAAAAAAACAAAAAAAACAAGAATAGGCCAGGGACGGGAGATTATCTCCCGTCATTTTGGCCATGACGTGTACCAATAGTATAAGTTTTTTTAGTTTTTTTTTTTTTAATGCACTAAACGACAAGAAGGAAAAAAAAAAGAAGAGAAAATTGGCAACGGACGGGAGATTATATGCCGTCAATTTCAAATGACGGTGTATAATCCCCCGTCGGCCAATCGGATCGTTTTTTTATTTTTATTTTTTTAAAAAATTGGTTCGGACGGGATATAATCTACCGTCAATCTCCTTGGACGGTGTATAATAAGCCGTTGGTTGATTATTATTATTTTTTTTTTAAAAAGCTTCTTAATCATTGGACTTGTACGAGACGGAAGATTATCTTCCGTCAATTGGTTCGGACGGAAGATAATATTGCGTTAGCTATATTTTGCATTTGGCCAAATCGCCTGCTATATTTGGCATCGAACTGTTCATCGTATACCCAAATTTTGGGTATTTGGACGACGACTGCAGCTCGTTTTTTTCCCAATTTTCCAAATTTTGGGTATTTAGCCCACGACTGTGGATGCTCTAATATATAGTGTTTTTTTAATACGATTATTACAAGCATTATAATTGTGCTTTTGTTGCCATTAATTAACGACAAATATTAGAAGTTGGTGAGTGGTAACTTATTTGAGGTTAAGATGGTTGAGGATGAATCTTGACCATCAGATCCAACGATCCAAAATTTTTAGGGACAACTACCTCAACAGATCCAACGATGAATCGGAGCAAGAGACCCGATTTGGAAGGTTTCGCTGCGCAGAAAAGTAATATGCGAAAGGAGGATCGAGGCAAAGCTCAAAGTGGCAGTATACATATGGAAGTTGGTGGGGGAGAGGCCAGGGAGGAAAAGGGAGTGGAGGCACGTCGTGCTAAAGGGAAAAAGGGCAAAAGCGACCCACAAAACGACATGCAAGACCTGCAGAGCAGTTTCCAAAAGGGGCGAGAGTGGGTAGCTGTGGGTAGAGAGTCGACAGAGAAGACTCCCATTTTGGGGAAGAAGACGAATATCGAAAGACCCTCTAACAGAGTGAAGAAAATAATTTTGGGGAAAATAATTCTTATTCTTCTTGTTGTACTTTATTCTTTACTGTATACATCTATATATAAGGATTACATTCTTGGAGAAGAAGAAAAGAGATTGAGAGAAGATTGGGAAGATGAGAGATTTGGGAAATCTGTTTCCTATATTAGGAAACAGAATATACAATTACTATATTTCAACACTCTCCCTCAAGTTGGTGCATAGATATCGAGTATGCCCAACTTGTCAACAAATTTCAAGAAGAGCCGAGTCAAAACAGCCTTGGTTAGGATATCTGCGAGTTGATCTTCTGACTTCACTTTGGATATCTCAATAACTTTCTCATCTAATTTTTCTTTGATGAAGAATCGTCCACCTCTACATGTTTCGTCCTATCATGCTGAACTGGATTAGCCGCAAATCACATGCCGCTTGACTGTCACAATACACCTTCATAGGATTTTTTGGACCATAGCCTAAGTCCTGCAACAGGATTTTTAGCCATAAAGCTTCTGTTATACTTAAAGCTACTCCGCGATACTCAGCCTCTGCATTAGAGCGTATAACAATATTTTGCTTCTTGCTCCTCCATGCAACTAAATTTCCTCCAACAAAGGTGAAATATCCTGAAGTGGAGCGCCTATCGATTGTAGATTCTGCCCAATCAGCATCAGTATATGCCTCAACCTTCAAGTGACCATGTTTCGCAAATAAGACTCATTTTTCTGGGGCTGACTTAATGTATCTCATAATTCTCATTACCGTGTCCATATGTTGTTTCCGAGGTGCATGCATAAACTGACTTACCACACTTAAAACATATAACAAATCTGGCTGTGTATGTGCAAGATACATTAATCGTCCAACCAATCTCTGATATCTTTCTTATCACAAGGCACTTGATCAACTTCGTTGCATAATTTTAGTCCTTCTTCCAATGGTGTACTAATCGGTTGACAAGCCAGTTTTCTTCAATAAATCCAAAGCATATTTTCTTTGAGAAAGAAATATTCCCTTTCTTGAGCGAGAAACTTCAATACCAAGGAAGTATCTCAAAGGTCCAAGATCTTTCATTTCGAACTCTTGTGACAAGTAGTTCTTTAATGCCTTCATCTCCTCAGGATCATCTCCAGTTACTATCATATCATCAACATAAATAATAAGAGCAGTAATTTTACCTTCTTTCCTTTTTAGGAATAGAGTATGATCAGAATTACTCTGATCGTATCTGAATGTCCTCATTGATTTTGTAAATCTCCCAAACCAGGCTCTTGGTGACTGCTTCAGTCCATATAATGCTTTCTTCAGACGACATACTTTGTTGCTGTGTTGGACTGGTCTGTTCGACCCTAGTGGAAGATCCATATAGACTTTTTCTGTCAGTTCCTCATGCAAAAATGCATTCTTCACATCAAATTTCTCCAACGGCCAGTCAAGATTTGCAGCAAGTGACAGTAGAACTCGAATAGTGTTGAACTTTGCCATAGGTGCAAATGTTTCGTCATAATCAATTCCATAAGTTTGAGTGTACCCTTTGGCAACCAGCCTTGCCTTGTACCGCTTTATCGAACCATCCGATTTATATTTCACTGTATAAATCCATTTGCATCCTATTGGCCTCTTCCCTGTTGGCAGCTCGACTATCTCCCAAGTCTCATTCTTCTTAAAGGACTTCATCTCTTCATCCATAGCTGCTTTCCACCTTGGATCAGCTAAGGCTTCCTGCACACTGTTAGGAATAGATACAGCAGATAATTAATTCACAATGACTTATTTGATTCAGACAATCGGTGAGTGGATACATAATGACTCATGGGATACTTGACTTTACTAGTGGGATTAGACTCGTAAGTGGGTTTTGGGATACCTCTAGTAGTACGGTTTGGGAGTTCTCTTCTTGGAGCTTCGGACAGCGATGACGATTGGTTTTGGGGTTCTGCTGAGATTAGAGATAGATCTGATGGTACTGGTGGTTGAGATGGTTCAGATGGTGCTGGTGGTGGAGATGGCTCATCTTCATGGAGGTTCGGCACTGTCTGCAGATCTTCGTGGAAATTTTCTTCCTCAACCAAGTTTTCATTCGAGTGATCGTCATTACTTACATCATGATTTTCTCCCCTTATATCTGATTGTTCAGTTTGAATAGTAACCACTTCATAATAGGCAAGAGTTTGAACTTCACCTCGGTACTCCCCCTGAAGTTCAACCTCAGAGAAAAAATACATCTCATCTTCATGGAACACAACATCTATAGTCACAAACTTTTGAGTTAGTGGGTGATAGCACTGATACCCTTTCTTATTCTATGTATATCCCACGAAAACACAGCGGACAGCTCGAGGAGTTAACTTATTGCGTTCATGTTGATGAAGATGAACAAATGCAACACACTCAAACACACGAGGTGGCAAGTTGATGACTTTTGGTGCATTCACAGCTTCAGTTAATGCTTGAAATGGTGTGAGGAAGTTTAGGATATTAGAGGAACTCGGTTGATTAAGTATGCAGCAGAAGCAAGGGCTTCTCCCCAATAAATGAGTGGCATATTTCCATGGATGAGAGAAGCACGGACCACTTTGAGCAAGTATCTATTTTTTCTTTCTGCCATCCCATTCTGTTGAGGTGTATACGAGCATGTAGTCTGATGAACAATTCCGTATTCCACCAAATATTGTTGCAGATTTGAACTCAGGTATTCTCTGCCATTATCACTCCTAAGAACTTGAATCTGTAATTTATACTGAATCATAACATGCTTGTGAAATTTCTGAAACAAACCACTAACTTCACATTTCGACTTCATCAAACAAATCCAGATCATACGAGTACAGTCATCAATAAAGGTCACAAACCATTTAGCTCCTCCAAATGTAGTGATTTTGGATGGACCCCAAATATCAGAATGAATAATCATAAAAGGTAGAGAGCTTTTACTTGGACTTAGAGGAAAAGAGACACGATGACCTTTTGCGAGTTCACACACATCACACCGAAAGGCAGATATATTCAACTTCAAAAATAAACTTGGAAATAATTTCTTCAAATAACCAAAAGAAGCATGCCTTAGACGTCGATGCCATAGCCAAATGTCTGATTTCTTCTTCTCATCTTTGGATCCTTCCACACTTAGAGCTTGGGTCAACTTGCTCGAACATTCAGATTCTAAATCCTGGTAATAGTGCTTCCCGTTCCTAACCCCATAACCAATTGCCTTGCGAGTCCGAATATCCTTAAACATGCAATGGGAAGGCCAAAAGACTACAATACAATGTAAGGCAGTAGTTATTTGAGCAACAGATAATAGGTTGAAATTCAAGGATGACACAACTAGGGCCGTATCTAAGGTTTGGTTGTTTGTGAGATGTATGGTACCCTCGCCAGTAACCGTGGCAGGATCACCATTGGCAGTGGACATAGTCGATTTAGTGGATGGTTGAAAATTTTGAACTTGTCTAAAATCAAAAGTCATATAGTCGGTAGCACCCGAATCAATTATCCATGCACTATTCATAACAGAAGCAGAAATATTAAATACCGTACCATCATTACCTGCAGCTATGACTAATGTAAAGGCGAGTCTAATACTCTTCTCAGCTCTATCAGTTTGTCCCATGGTAGCACCCGAAAAACAACGGATCTGATCGACACAACTTGGCCAAGAACAGCAACTAGCAACACAACAAACAACACCAACAGTAACACAGTAAGCACCAACACCAACACCAACAAACACCAATCAAGGATCGGGAGCTCGGGAGGACGACAGGGATGATCAGGATCGGGATCTTCTTCTTCCTCAGATCTGATTTGATCAATCAGCAACTCAGCAAACAACTCACTCAATAAACAACAAGAGAGAGAGAGAGACAGCAGCAACAGTGAAGAGTGGACGGCCGGCCAAGGGGCGGCGGTGCTGACGACCAGGGGCGAGGTCGACGTCGCCGGAGGAGGCGCACGGGGACGGCATCGCAGGCAAGCGGCTTCGGGGTGGTCGGAGAAGAAGGAGGGAAGGGGGAATCAGGATTTTTTTTTTGGTTCTGCTGTCGATCGAACGGAAAATGAGAAGGGGGGTTCGGAAGTTGTACTGGCGGCGACGATGGGGTTTGCCAGAGGGAGAAGAGGTGACGGGGGTGGTCGGGAACTCGTTGGAGAAGGTGATCGGAAATTGGGTTTTAGGGGATTTGGGGAAGATGAACAGTAACTATCTAGAGATCTGGAGATCAGGAACGTCAGGAAGATGAAGGTGAACGGGATCTGGAGATCTGTAGACGACGAGGATGATGATCGGTGACGGGATCAGCCACGGGATCAGTAACGGGATGATGATCGGTGACGAGATCAGCAACGGGATCTTTGGATGACGAGGAGGCAGATCTGATCACCTCTTCTTCTTCAATTGGCCTAGATCTGGTTAGGCCCTCATACCATGAAGAAAATAATTTTGAAGAAAATAATTTTTATTCTTCTTGTTGTACTTTATTCTTTACTGTATATATCTATATATAAGGATTACATTCTTAGAGAAGAAGAAAAGATATTGAGAGAAGATTGGGAAGATGAGAGATTTGGGGAATCTGTTTCCTATATTAGGAAACAGAATATACAATTACCATATTTCAACGCAGAGTACTCACCCAAAAGGAGAGAGATCCTAGAGTTGGGGCTTTAGATATGGGAAAAGAGAAAGCTCAAAGCAGTAAGGGAGTAGGTAATGGCAGCGAAGAAGGAGAGGGGAAAAAAAACGAAAGAGAAAGGAGTAGGTGAAGACTGCAGCGAGAAGAGGGGAAGTCGACCCTTGATATTACCACCCTCGATCCCGAAGCCCCCCAGTCAGAGTGAGCCACGTGGAGGTGGCGACAGAACCAAGGCGACGCTCAGAGCACGCGCACCAAAGAAGACAGCGGAAGCCTTGGATATAGAGAAAGATGGTTTGCTCCTTCGCGAAGGAGCGAGAGGCTTAAGTGTTTCTGGCGGAGAGGAGGAGAAGTTAAGGGGTATTTATATGAGTGTTAATGGGCCCAAAGAGGGGCCCAAACACAATCAAGTACAACTACCGACGAGTAGTGGGCCCATTGAGGGGTCCGCGACAGGCAGCACTGCTATTTTAGTAGAATCGTCATCAATTTGTGGGCTCATTGAGGAGTCCGTGACGAGAGAGACTGCCTTACAACTGGAAACTCAGCAGGCAGATAGTGACGAGGACTTAGAAGAGCGCTTAAACTTAGACGAATAATTCTCATTTACGGATGAGGAGTCAGATGATCTTGAGTTTGTGGCTGATACACAGAGTGAGATCTCACCAGAGATGGTCTTATCCACCCTCCCAGAATCAGCGCCTGACTTGGGTAAAAGAGGGTCTAGCAGAACAGTTGGGTTCAGGGTACAGCGGTCGCCTAAGAGGGCTCATGCGGAGTCCCTGAATAACTACATGGAGGTTGCCGCGGCGGCCAAAGCTGCAAAATTTGATGATGGAGCTTCTGCCACAGGAGCGAGAAGGAGGATTGCCAGAGTCTTCTAGGAGGAAGAATTTGATGATGAGGAGGTAGAGTTTGGGTCGACACTGGACTGAGGGGTAGGCGCCCTCCATACTCAAATGGAACATGCTACATCGGATTTCCATTAGCCGCAATCTCCTATACTTTATATTTTGCTTCGATCTACTGTACTTTTGGTTGTATGTTGTATGGATGATTAGACCCACCCCCTAGGGTTTTGTTGGGAGATTATGTTTTATTTCCTGCACTGTACTTTTGTATTTCACCCGGTACACCGGGGTTGTTTTATTAATTTCTTATTAATGAAACAGGGTGGCGTTATTCCACCTTTAACCTTAAAAAAAACTTCTTTGAGGTTGCTAATTTTTTTTTGTATATTCGATTTAAGTTTATATAGTCACAGTCTAAATTTGAGTTAATGACTTATTAGAGCATCTGTAGTCGTTTATTAGATACCCAAATTTTATAAATTTTGGCAAAATTAATCCAGCAGTTGTTGGTTAAATAAATATTTAAATTCTGGGTTTGAGGGGAATAGGCAATATTTGGGAAGAGAAATAAAAATTTGGAAAATATATCTATCGAAAGATCATCTTTCGTTCGTTCAAAAAAAAATTCCAAAAATTTATCGGACGAGATAATCTTTCGTCCCCCCATTTTTTTTAATAAAATAAAAAGGACGGGAAATGATATCCCGTCCGTGCATTTTTTTAATTTTAAAAAACCTTAAAATCTCGGACGGGATTTGATTCGCGTCCGATGCATTTTTTCCCTAGAAAGTTGAAGGGTGTTTCTATGGAATTAAGCATATAGGATTTGTTATGCATACATAGTAGCTTTGAGATTGATGTGAATTTTTGGATCAAGGGCTCAGATGGAATGAGACCTATATGAATTATTATGTGTATATATGCGTAAATTTTCTTTTAAATCTTACTGAAAAAAGTCTTGGACGGAATTTCATCTCCCATCCGTGCAATTTTTTTATTTATAAATATTTGAAAGATAGGATTCCGCAATTTTTTTATTTATAAATATTTGAAAGATAGGATTTGAACGAAATAATATATTATCCACCGTCCGTTACTAATAATCGAATTTTGGATTCAAACGACTACCGCTGCAACTCTAAATTTCTATTTTAAATATCAAACATTCAAAGTTTAGGTTATAACGACTAGGAGATGCTCTTTATAGGAGTGTCAGGTTGACCATGGACATTACAATTTACAAAGTAAAGTCTTGAAAAATGGCAATTTTATAGAATGAACCTTATAAAAAAAAATTATGTGAATCAACCTCCCCATAAGATATTTGCAGAAATCAACCTCTGACTGACACGTCATGTAGACGTGTTAGAAGTCGAGTAAGTAAGAGCTTAGAGCATCTGTAGTCGTTTGCTATATATCGATAATATCGATATTTGGTATAAAAAGTAGCTGCAGTCGTTTGCTATATATCGATATTATCGATAAATCGCTACAGTAGATTGCTATAAATGAGAATCGAAATAGCTTTTATCGATAAGTCAGCGACGGTGTTCGAAGCGCCGTCCCACGCGAAAAATTATTATTATAATCATCGGACGGCACTTCAAGTGCCGTCCGTTTGAAAAAAACCGAATTTATCCGATAAAGCCTTTTTTTCCGGACGGCACTTGATGTGCCGTCCGTCGACCTTTAATAAAAAAAATAAAATCTGCTGGAAGTAAAGATAATTAGGTATTAAGTAGCTAATTAGGTATTAATTAAGTAGCTATTAAGTATAGATTAGGTAATTATTATGTGCTTAGTGTCCAAATGTGTCAGAAAAGGTGCTAGAGTCCAAAAGTGAAGGTGCTAGAGTCCAAAAGTGTGTTGGACGGCACTTCATGTGCCGTCCTAGACACACGGTGCATATTTTTTTTTTTGTTTTTTTTTTTTAAACGGACGGCACTTCATGTGCCGTCCGACGATTCCGCGCGCTTTTTCGCCCTCCAACGGCATATGAAATACCGTCGCTTAATATTAAATGATTGATTGCTATAATATAGCTTTCGACGAGTGCAGCGAAATCCAAATTTCTATTTCTATTTATCGATATATGGATAATTTTAACAATAACGACTACAGATGCTCTTAGAACGGTAACAAGAACCCGACTTCGCAAACTCCAAACAAAATGTAAATGAAGAAACCGACTTTTCCAAAATCAAGTTCTTTGTTAATTTTATTTACTTGTTTAGAATATTTTTATAAAAACAATTTATCAACTGGCTTTTTAAAAATAACAATTGAGTGTATTCTTCTTTAAGAATTATGGCAAACTTTTTCTGAGAATCCGGGCGTTTGTAGAACCGGACTTGTAAGAAAAGGGCTCTAATCTCAATAACAGAGGATTAGAGAATTCTTCTATATCGAATGGTGTTTTGGTTACAGTAGATAAGCTCATAAGCATCAATGTACAAATAAAGATAACAATGAGTTTGTTTCTTGTTACAGCAGATCAGGGAATAGCTGAGTGATATGTTGATTGATGAGGTTGGCATATGGATAGAGGATAAGGTGGATCCGATACTGTTATCAGCCTCCCTAAAGCTGCTCCTAAAGCTGAGTGACTGAGGTAGTGTTTGGCCCAGCTTAAAATTAGCTTAGCTTCTCCTTTAGAAGAAGAAGCTGGGCCAAACACACATTTTGAAAAGCTCTACAAAAAAAAAAGTAGCTTTTTTTTATGAAGAAAAGGAGCTCTAAAAGAAGCTCCCAAAACCTACTTCTAGCTTCTAGCTTCTAGCTTCTAGATCAAAACCAACAAAAAAAAAACAAATCAAAACCCAAAAATCGTCTTCTTCGTTCGTTCTTCGTCTTCGTCTGTCTTCTTCGTTCGTTCTGTCATCTTCTTCTTCTTCGTTCTTCTTCGGCCATGGCAGAAAGAGAGATTCCAGATCTGAGATAAATCGTTCTTCGTCGTTCTTCGTCGTTCTTCGTCCCAAAAGTCGTTCTTCGTCGTTCTTCGTCCCAAAAATCGTTCTTCGTCGTTCTTCTTCTTCTTCATTCCAGATCTGAGATAAATCGTCTTCTTCGTTCGTTCTTCTTCGGCCATGGCAGAAAGAGAGATTCCAGATCTGTCTTCTCCGGTGGCCATGGCAGAGATTCCTGACCGTGGATGGTGGAGATTAGGGTTTAGGTGAAGATTAGGGATTAGGGATTAGGGATTTGGGATTTGGTGAAGATGATGTATAAAAGTAGCTTTTAATTGATATATGCCAAACAACGTCTAGCTTAAAAGTAGCTTTAAAGTTAAAAAAAAAGCTGACTATCCAAACAGCTTCAGCTTTTAATTTCAAAGCTGTACTTTCTAGCTTCTCCTTTAGAAGTAGCTTTAAAGCTAAAAAAAGCTAGGCCAAACGCACCCGAAGCTTGCGTTGTAGGGTAATGAAGATGAGTATATATAGGGGCCTTTCGGTTGCGTACTGAGTTTTGATGTGCACTAGCGGGCGCACCACTGATGCCGCGGCATCAGTACAAATTTTTAAAAAATATACAGTGATGCAGCAGCGGCATCAGTGGTGTGCACGTCAGTGCGCACCAAAACCCAGTGCACAACTGAGCTTTAGTAAAGGATCGAGATTCAGTCGATTGTTTCTTAGCACTCCAAGTAATCGGATTTGAGCCAAGATAAACACATATCCCCTAGTAGATCTCCGGTCTAATGGACTTCCAGCCCAATCTGCATCACAAAATGCTACAAGACGAAGAGGGGTGAAGTGCAGGCCATAGTGTTGGGAAAAACTCGGTATTTTCCCGCTTCGTGAACTTAAGATGGGCACTTAAAGATATAGATAGAAATAGATGCAAGAGAGATTTACAACTCAAATGGAGATTCTTCTACTATACAAAGAGTAGTAGGATTACAAGAATTGACTCTCTATAACACACTCTCACAATTTTGTGGCCCACTCAAGCTTGAGGATTAGAACTTCTCAAGTTATCTTACTTTCTCTCAAAGTGGCTCTCTAACTCTCACTTTGGATTACAAGAACATGTTTTTGGAGTGAGTAGGAATGAAGACTTCCACCCCTATTTATACTACTCCACACCCACAATGAACGGTGAAGATTAATTTGATCCAAGGGTGGAGATTAACTCTCTAGAATTCTCCATTTCTAGAGATCTCCATGAAACTATACCAACTCTCTAGAATTCTCCATTTCTAGGGATCTCCATGAAACTATACCTTTCAACTTCCTTCCACACTCTTCCATGAAGCTCTAGGATACTCCACATCTCTAGAAAATTCCATATTATTCTCAATTAAGGAAGGACCCAACAAATCTCTCCCTCCTGACTTAATTGGGAGATAGTAGCAAACCGGCACCTTGACAACAATCCTCAAATTTATTTGTCGGTATTACCTTGGTCATCATGTCGGACCAGTTTTCTTCCGTGTGAACTTTCTCAAGGTGTATGCGCCTTTCTTGGAGAGCTTCTCGGATCCAATGATACCGTGTATCAATGTGCTTTGTGCGAGAATGAAAGGTAGAGTTCTTTGCTAAGTAAATTGCACTTTGATTGTCGCACTTCAAGACATACTTATCTTGGACTACTCCTAGCTCTAGCAGCAAATTCTTCATCCACAACATCTCCTTGCAAGCTTCAGTAGCTGCGATGTACTCAGCTTCGGTAGTGGACAAAGCAACACACTTTTGCAAATTTGATTGCCAAGAAACAGCTCCCCCTGCTAGAGTAGTTAGGTATCCTGATGTTGATTTCCTAAAATCAACGTCACCAGCTAAATCTGCATCTGTGTATCCTTCTAACACAGATTTTCCATTTCCAAAACATCAACACTTTTTGGAAGTACCTCGTAGATACCGAAAGATCCATTTGACTGCATCCCAATGTTCTTTCCCCGGATTGGCCAAGAAGCGACTAACAACACCAACTGCATAGGCGATGTCGGGTCTTGTGCATATCATTGCATACATAAGATTACCTACCACGGATGAATAAGGAATCGTCTTCATTTCCTTCTTTTCTTCCTCACTTTTTGGACTTTGCTCCATACTCAACTTGAAGTGTCCAGCAAGTGGTATGTTGACCGGCTTCGCTTTGTGCATGTTGAATCTTTCCAACACTTTCTCAATGTACTTCTCTTGTGATAGCCACAATAACTTTCTTGATCTATCACGAGTGATCCTCATTCCAAGGATTTGTCTAGCCGGTCCCAAAACTTTCATGGCGAAGCTCTTGCTTAGATCCTTTTTCAAAGCATCAATTTTTGTGCGATCTAGTCCAATAATCAACATATCATCAACATAGAGTAAGAGTATGCGGAAATCACCACCTCCATACCTCTTTATGAAGACACAATGATCGCTTTCCGTCTTCTTGAAGTCATGTTCTGCCATGAAGGACTCGAACTTCTTGTACCATTGTCTTGGTGCTTGCTTAAGGCCATATAGACTCTTCGTTAGCCGGCACACCAAATTCTCTTTGCCAGGAGCTTTGAACCCCTCTGGCTGCTCCATGTAGATCTCTTCCTCTAGATCTCTATGAAGGAATGCTGTCTTGACATCGAGTTGTTCAATCTCCAAGTCTTGTACCGCTGCTAGGCCAAGAACAACACGGATGGATGACATTTTTACCGCCAGAGAAAATATTTCTTCAATACCTTTCTCTTGACTGAATCCCTTAACAACCAACCGAGCTTTGTAGCGAGGCTTCGAGCTACTATCTTCGGTCTTGATTCGATACACCCACTTATTCTTCAAGGCTCTTTTTCCTTTTGGAAGATCCATTAGTTCGTAAGTATGATTCTCATGCAAGGATTGCATCTCCTCTTGCATGACTTTTATCCACTCTTCTTTATGAGTGTCAGTTATGGTTTCCTTATAACTTTGAGGCTCCCCCTCATCGGTGACCGTCACAAACTCCTCCGTGGGATAACGAGTAGATGGTCTTCGGTCTCTCGAAGATTGTCTCAACTCTAGTGGAGAGCTTGACTCATCTTGAGTCTCTAGATTATTTTGCTCTAGGATAGGCTCGAGATCTTCAGCTTCATTATTTTCTGGTGTGACATTCTCCTCTTGATGAGCCAGTGTAAGGTCTATACTACAGTTGCTTCTCAATCTTGGCCTCTCCGATTTCTGGATATCTTCAATTGTTTGGTCCTCGAAGAATAACACATCTCGGCTACGAACAATCTTCTTGTTGATTGGATCCCAAAGTCGGTATCCAAACTCATCCTTTGGCGAGCGAAGGTAGATGCATTCCTTTGTCTTTACATCCAGCTTGGCTCTCTCGTCTTTAGGTATGTGAACAAATGCTTTGCATCCGAACACCTTGAGATGATTGTAGGTAGCCTTTTTGCCTGACCAAACTTCCTCTGGGATAGCTCCGTCCAAAGGTACCGATGGTGAAAGGTTGATGACGTCAACAATGGTCATCACAGCTTCCCCCCAGAATGACTTAGGCAATTTGGCATGAGAGAGCACACATCGAACTCTTTTCTCGATAGTTCGATTCATTCTCTCAGCTAATCCATTTAACTGCAGTGTCTTGGGTGGAGTCTTCTCTAGTCTTATTCCATATTTCCTGCAATAGGCTTCAAAGGGACCTCTATATTCACCTCCATTGTCTGATCGGACACATTTGATCTTCCTTCCTGTCTCGCATTCCACTCGGGCATGAAACTCCTTGAATGCATCAAGCACTTGATCCTTTGTTTTTAATAAGTGCAACCACACCTTCCTTGAATGGTCATCGATGAAGGTGACAAAATATGATGCACCGCCAATGGACGTCTCGGACATTGAGCACACATCGGTGTGTACAAGATCTAAGATATTCTTTCTCCTTGTGGGTGGAGAAGATCTTTTGAAAGCAATTTTATGTTGTTTTCTAGCCAAGCAATGAGCACAAGGATCAAGTGTTTTACCTTTCACATCAGGAAGAACTTGGTTACGAGCGAGTTTGTGAAGACCTTTCTCGCTTATGTGTCCAAGTCGTCTATGCCATATATCCATATCATCGGTGGTGATATTCACCTCCCCTTTGCAGAGCTTGGCTTGCATCACGTACAATGACCCCTCCTTCTTTTCTCGAACCACGACTAAACTTTCTTTGGTGAGCTTCCACTTTCCTTCACCAAAGTAATTCACCAGACCCACATCATCAAGCTTTCCAGCAGAGATAAGATTGAGACGCATAGCTGGGACGTGTCTCACATCTTTTAGGACAAGCCTGCATCCAGTGCTTGTTGTAAGGATGATGTCACTTATCCCGACAATTTTGTTCCTATCTTGATTTCCCATTTGCACCGTACCAAAGTCACCGCTTTGGTAGGATGAGAAGAAACTTCCATGGGGAGTGACATGGAAGGAAGCACCAGAATCGATAATCCAAGAACTATCATCATAGGCAATGTTTAGGATATTGCCTTCTCCAATGAGATAAATCAGTTCTTCTTTTGTAGCAACAGCGGTAGTACTCTTCTCTTCTTGCTTCTTGATTTGGTCTGGCTTCACGTCACCCGCCTTTTGACCTCTCTTGAAGGATCGACACTTTGCTTTCTTGTGGCCCATCCTTCCACAGTAGTAGCATGTAATCTTTGATTGTGATTTGGATCTACCTCGGGATTGGTTTGATTCTCGACCCTTGCTACGTCCACGACCATCATTCTTTACCCGATTTTCGAAAACATTTGCCTCAGAAAAGACAGAATCACCTCGTTCCTTCCTCCTTGCTTCTTCACCAAGAAGGCTATCACTGACGGTATCCATGGTAAGCTTTCCTTCAGGAGTTGAGTTACTAAGTGTAATCACGAGTGTATCCCAACTTTCAGGCAATGAGCTAAAGAGTAAAAGGGCTTGCAACTCATCTTCAATCTTCAATTCAGTTTTCATTAGCTGATTTACGAGCCCCTTGAAATTATTCAAGTGCTCAATCATGCTTTGACCATCCTTATACTCCAACTTTATCAACCGTCGAACTAAATTGGCTTTGTTACGAGGCGTCTTCTTTTGAATCATGGAATCAAGCTTTGTCCATAATTCATAAGCATTTGTATACATAGAGACATGCTCGAAGAGAGATCGGTCGATGTACTTACGAATTATGGCAACGGCTTTTCGAATGAGCTCCTCCCACCTTGGTATTGTGGATGATGGACTCATGCAAGTCTTTGCAATATAGATGATCTTCCATCACCGGCTTCCAATACGAGTAGTTGTTGGCGGT
Source organism: Hemerocallis citrina (assembly GCA_017893485.1). Lineage (NCBI taxonomy): Eukaryota > Viridiplantae > Streptophyta > Magnoliopsida > Asparagales > Asphodelaceae > Hemerocallis > Hemerocallis citrina. The sequence goes on from JACEHZ010000209.1 coordinate 91,604, forward strand.
GAGTTTGAACATATCTCCATCATGGGTGACGATGTCCTCCATCTTAAATCGCACGAGATGATGACGACTGTCACGCCCCGCTTCCCAAAAATATGGAATACGAGCACGTGACGAAGTCCAGCAGATGATTTTTACATCATCCATAAGCTGTAGGATCGACTCAGCATCATAACAAGAATATAACCAGATTTATATATATAACCAAGCATGTATGAATAATTTATTAAGCAACAGAAAACAATTTAAACAAATAATAATATTCAAATAGTTCTCATGTCTGGATCAAGTGTAAACTCGAAAACAAGTCTTATACGGCAGGAGAAATAAATACCTTAAGAAAAACAATTATTTAAACAGGTCCTTGCTCCAAGCAAAACCTGAAATGTCTGATCGCCAAATTCCAGCAGGTAGCTTGTCCCAAATCTGCTTAATAAATATAAAAGGAAAAACAGGGAAAACAAGAGAGAATGCCCTTAGTGCAAGCTAGGGCCACAAATAGTAAAAACGAGTACAAGTAGGGGGAACAGGAATCAAGAATGCAACAGGGATACAACAAGTAGGGGGAACAACCAGGAATTAGCTAGCAAGGGTGGACTTCTTAGTAAACAGACTAGTTAACAACTGCTAATGGTAAAGCATATGTCAGGTGAACTTGTTGGGGTATCTAACATCAACTATCATGTTTCATGTGTCAGCTTTCATGTATCAAGTTTCATGTTTCGAGTTACAGGTGTCATGTTCAAATTTCCATGTATCAGATATCAGGTAACCAGGTAATCAGGTAACAGGATAATCAGGTAACAGGATAATCAGGTAACAGGTATTAAGTTCAAGTCTTGTGTGATTACTATCTAGGTAGCACGACATGCATCCATACTTTTACTACATGGTTGCTACAGTCAAAACAAATTTCGTTTAGACCTAGTAATGGAGTCTATAGGGCGGTGTACTCAGGTTTCAGGTATCAGGTATCAGGTATCAGGCAGGCACGGTTCATGAATACGAAATTAAATAACAGGTTCACGAAACGAGTTCGTGAATACTAACAGGTTCAAGGACCACACAGTGGTTCCATGAATACAACAGGTTCATGAGTCAAGTAACTGACTCCATGAATACATCACATGCAACAGGTTCATGAACCGAGTACTGGGAAACACGGGCCCCCTTCTGAGTACACTTACCTATATTGTCCACCCTATAGTCTTTCCCTTAATCCCGGCTTATTACATTTGTTCAGGCAGAATTTGTATATTTGTATTTATGCATATGAAATAGAGTTGAAATAATGTAGATTAATTCTAAGAAAAATTGGGGATGTCCTATGGGGTGTCCAGCAACTACATATAAAATTTCGTGTGAAACGCTCGCTGTTTACACAGCTAAAATAATTTGCAAAGTAAACGTATACAGCAGTTTTGCAAATCTGCGTCTACTGACACAGTTGCAGTATAACTGCCATAACTCCTAGACCGTAACTCCAAATTCGAACATTTTGGAGTCTATCGAGATCTACACATCCGGATCTACAATTTCTATTCAGGGCTCGGACCCAGATTCGAATGAAAAAAGGGTCGAAACCGCAAAAGAATATTCAGACAGCAACACGTGGAATTAACTTGCTAGTGTAGATTTCATGGAAAAATGTTATTTGGTGTCTAGGTCATTATGTGGCATAAATACATGATAATGGAGGTCAAAACAGCAAATAATAAATGTTTTTCAAGTCATAATAGTCGGAAGTTCGTCAAAATAATAATTATATATGTGTCTACAATTTAGGGCTCCTTAATTCATATGTCTATGTTTTCATGTGTCCAAGGTTAAAAGAGTCCAATGATTATAATTTAAATACAAGGAAATTTTGTGACTCTTAGATTTGTCAATTTGGAGGTTCAAGATTGATCTACAATGATATTTCAAAGAGGAGTCACAAGCTAACTATTTGTAGTATTTCAAGGGTGCTTGTACTAGAACAATAAAATGTACAAGGATACTTGCCTTAGATGACGATGATAAACTCCACCAGTGGTAGCAATTTGGGTAGAAAAATCCCGGAAGAAGTCCTCAAAAAGCGCGTGCAAAAATCTACCGAAGATCGAGTTTTCCTCACACGCGATCGGCCCAAAACAGCGGACAGCAAAAGCGGATCCGATGCGGCAAAAAAGCGTACAGCGGCGGCGGCGAATCAGAACGCTTCAGTGCAGCGGATATGTACCGAACACGGGACAGCAAGCGTCGGATCTGTTGTGGCCGAACACGAAACAGCGATCACCGGCGCGGATCTTGGCGCGATCCGACGGCCCAAATTCGACCCCGTCTTTCCCTCCTTCTTCTTCGTTCGTTCTCTGCTTCGAAACAGGGAGAGAGGGATGGGGACGAGCGGCGACGGCGGGGTTCTTCGACGGCGGCGCTACGTCGGGAAGCGACGCAGCGACGGTGGCACGAGGGTGGACGGAAGGCGACGACGGGACTGCTCTGTTCGTGGGTTCGAACAGAGGGTGAGAGCGGGAGTGGGCGTTGGGGTCCGGCGGCGTCTGGCGACGCAGCGGAGAGGTAGAGGCGGTCGAGGGGGGTGTGCTGGAGGCGGCGAAGTGATGGGGATCTGGTCGGAGATGGCGAAGTGGGCTCTGGAGTTGGTAATGGGTTCGGAGCTTTTTGGGTTCGAAGGTTGGAGAGGATGGTGACGATGCGATGGAGTTGAGGAGGTGGTGGTGCTGTGGGGGTCGACGAGGCGAAGGTCGGAGGTGCGGTTGGGCGAAGTGATCGGAGACGAAGGTGATAGGCGAGGGGTTGGTTGGCGAAAACGAAGGAGAAAGAGACGGAGCGGATAAATAAGAGAGCGGCGGGGTTAATTGAGGGTTTAACAGTGATTAGGGTTGGATTAGGGTTAGGGTAGGGTTATATAGTAGGGTTTGTGGGTATTGGGTTTTGGGGATCCGTTTCAAAAAGAGCCCAACAGGAGAAATGATCAAAATGCACTAAAATGGAGATTAGAGAGAAAAAAGAGAAGAATTTTTCCATTTTTCATGAAGAACGATACAAATGGCACACAATTGAATTTGATAAAAGGACCCAAAATTTGAGTTGAGACAAAAATAATAATTTTATTCAATCTGAACAAAATACATGATCTCAAATAGACGAGAGAGTACAATTTAGCAAAATACAGTATAAAAGTACAAATACAGGGAAACAAGAGTTACAACGACGGTGTGTGAACCTGGCTCTGATACCACTGTTGGGAAAAACTCGGTAATTTCCCGCTTCGTGAAGTTAAGATGGGCACTTAAAGATATAGATAGAAATAGATGCAAGAGAGATTTACAACTCAAATGGAGATTCTTCTACTATACAAAGAGTAGTAGGATTACAAGAATTTGACTCTCTATAACACACTCTCACAATTTTGTGGCTCACTCAAGCTTGAGAATTAGAACTTCTCAAGTTATCTTACTTTCTCTCAAAGTGGCTCTCTAACTCTCACTTTGGATTACAAGAGCATGTTTTTGGAGTGAGTAGGAATGAAGACTTCCACCCCTATTTATACTACTCCACACCCACAATGAACGGTGGAGATTAATTTGATCCAAGAGTGAAGATTAACTCTCTAGAATTCTCCATTTCTAGAGATCTCCATGAAACTATACCAACTCTCTAGAATTCTCCATTTCTAGAGATCTCTATGAAACTATACCTTTCAACTTCCTTCCACACTCTTCCATGAAGCTCAAGGATACTCCACATCTCTAGAGAATTCCATATTATTCTCAATTAAGGAAGGAACCCAACACATAGGTGATTGTACCATTCAAAATTTGTAATATGCGTTCTTGAGATGCATGCATGAATTGGCATACCTGATTGACATCAAAGGCAATATCAGGCCGTGAGAGAATAACATACTGGAGAGGACCAACGAGACTCCTAAACTGTCTACGGAGTTTAGAAATTTCCTAGCCACTCAAGAAATCTTTCCTCAAATGTCTTGTCATGTAGCTCATACTCAAAATGACACTGCTGAAAGAAAACATAGGCATGTTATTGAAACCACTAGGGTCTTACTTCTTTCTGCCTCTATTCCTCCTCAATTCTGGGTTGAAGCTGCTCTTACTTTTTGTCTACTTAATCAACATCCAACTTTCGACTATCATTGGTGGTGATACTCCATTCTCTCGACTCAAAGGCAAAGCTCCATCGTATAACCACATTGGGAATTTTGGTTGTGTTTGTTATGTTCTTCTTCCATCTCGTCAACGTAACAAATTATTCGAACAATCTGTTGAATGTATATTCCTTGGTTATGATCTTGAGCGAAAGAGCTATCGCTGCTATGATCCCAAAATAAGACGTCTTCATGTGTCTCGTGATGTTCACTTTGTAAAGATCGATTCTACTTCAGTAAAATTGATTCTTCTACATTTGATCATCATTCTTTGAACTCTATATATCTATCTTCCACCTTGCTTGATTCATCTCCTATGATTGTTGCATCATCTCATATCCTGCCCACACCTACACAAGAGTCTTGTCCTCAACCATCTCCTTCCTTAGCTCGTCCTCATATTCAGCCACTTCTGCATCACTTTACTTGTCGTGCTCAACCAATGACACATGAACCATCAATGCTTTCACCGACTCGTACAGTTTCTCCACTTGCTGATCCATCTGAATCTTGCTATCCTTTGAGGTCTCACCGTCCTACTTTTCGGTTTACCTACCCATCCTCGGGTAATCCGAAGTCTGCTACTTTTCTTGATGTTATTCATTCTCAAATTGAACCTCAAAACTTCAAAGAAAAATCACAGATTCCTGTTTGGCAACATGCTATAACAGATGAGGTGGATGTTTTCAGCAGTACATGCACTTGGAAATTTGTTCCATCTCCTTCAGGAGTACAACCGATTACATGCAAGTGGGTTTATAAGATCAAAACTGAGTTTGATGGCACTATTGATCGCTACAAGACTCATCTTGTTACATGAGGTTTTCAACAAGAATATGAGATTAACTATCAGGAAACTTTTGCTCAGGTTGTACACATAACCACTGTTCGAAACCTTGTTATTGTTGCAGTTCGTAACTGACCTCTGTGGCAATTGGATGTGAAGAATGCATTCTTTCATTGTGAACTTTATGAAGAAGTTTATACGCTTCATCCTCCTGGTCTACATCATCTTACAATTATTGTATATTTCATCTTCGACATGCACTCTATTGTCTTAAACAAGCTCCACGTGCTTGGTTTGAGTGTTCTAGTTCCATAGTTCGCTCTGTTAGTTTTCGTCAGAGTATTCATGATTCGATTATGTTCATTCATTCCACTGAAAAATGCCACACAATTTTGCTGCTATAAGCTGATGATATTATTCTTACTGGTGACGACCATGCCCATATTCAGACTGTGAAAATATATCTACAGAATCAGTTTGCAATGTCTGATCCTTGCCTTCTACGGTATTTTCTTGGGATTGAAGTTATTAACTCTAGTGACCGTGATTATATTCTTTCTCAATAAAAATATACCGCAGATCTTCGAGTTTGTTCAAATATTTCTGAAACTCGTACTAATGCAACCCCTATGGAATTCTACTTGAAAATTCGGGCAACAGATGAGACTCCTCTTCCTGATCCTACTTGATACCAGCATCTTGTGGATAGTCTAGTCTATCTCACCATTAACCGACCAGACATATCTCATGCATTCCATGTTTTGAGCCAGTTTGTGTATGTAATACCCCGTATTTGCAGCGAACAGTCGACTGGTCCATTTAGCAGTCGACTGCTACTATATAGTTGTGCCGGATTGGTTGGGCCAGATTTGAGAAGGATTTGAAAATTTTAGTCCCACATGGGAGGTGCACAAAAACTAATTTGAGTATAAATATAATTAGCCAATGATCAAGAGTCACCTAATTGGTTAACCACCTTTTGAGAGGCAGCCTGTGGTGGGCAGTTGTACTACATAGCATCTAATTTGTCTTCTGAAAATATTAAAATTTGTCTGAGTATTAGGGCAGGGCGTTACAAATGGTATCAGAGCCGACTTTCGACACCGGGTGTATTTGCACGTCGAGGGTCTTGAAGACCTATTCGTGGGGTACACGACAGGGAGATAATTCTCCGGATAGGCAGGGAGATGATTCTCCGGATATGTTCGCGTGTCGAGGGTCTACGGACCTATTCACGGAGCATGCAGGGTGTTAGAAAGGCGGATCCTACACTAGATGTGTGTCCCGTACTCAGCGAGGACGCTGATTTCTAAAGGTGGGGTGTATGTAATACCCCGTATTTGCAGCGAACAGTCGACTGGTCCATTTAGCAGTCGACTGCTACTGCATAGTTGGGCCGGATTGGTTGGGCCAGATTTGAGAAGGATTTGAGAAATTTAGTCCCACATGGGAGGTGCACAAAAACTAATTTGAGTATAAATATAATTAGCCAATGATCAAGAGTCACCTAATTGGTTAACCGCCTTTTGAGAGGCAGTCTGTGGTGGGCAGTTGTACTACATAGTATCTAATTTGTCTTATGAAAATATTAAAATTTGTCTGAGTATTGGGGCGGGGCGTTACAGTGTATACCCCTACATCTGTGCACTATGACCATCTACTTTGGATACTTTGCTATCTTCGTGGAACGATCATTCGTTCCCTATTCTTCTCCAAGTCCTCTTCACTCGCACTGAAGGCCTTTACTGATGTCACATGAGCTAGTAATCTTGATGATAGGCGATCCATCAAGGACTATTATGTTTCTTGGGACTTCTCTCATTTCCTGGAAGTCCAAGAAGCAGACTACAGTCTCTCGTTCGAGTTCTGAGGCTAAACTTCATGCTCTTGCTGCGACCACAATAGAAGTAGAATGGTTGCAATGGTTACTGGAGGACCTCAGCATTGTTTCGAATCCTACTCCCGTCTTTTGTGACAACACTAGTAGTATCAGAATTGCTTCTGATCTGGTTAAGCATGTGCTCACAAAACATATTGGTATTGAAAATTTCTTCACTTGGGAACGCGTTCCTAACGTCATATCACTTCATTTTGTGCCTTCTGAAGCTTAATGTGAGGATTTCTTTACGAAATCTCAAATGAAGGTCTAACATCACGCATTGCTTTCCAAACTCACTCTTGTTGATCCACCATGAGTTTGAGATGAGCTATTATATCTATATCTTATACTAATAGGAGAGAGAGTTTACCCCATCTCTCATTTCTCTATTTTGAAATAAAGAAACGAGAGGAAAACTAGAGATTCCTATTTAACTAACACGTGTACTGTGCACGATTTTATTAAAAAAATCAAAACAAAATAAAAACCACAATCACTCAAACACAGTCTCATCCCTTCACACATTCCCAAACCCACCCCAACGAGAAATAGTATGCAAAAAATGCTGCTCCTGCCCCCAACAGCTTTAGTAATATTCAATTGAATAACATTATGGTTTGGCAGTAATTCCCTAAACCATCTTCTCATGTGAATGATAATGAAGATTTCAGTGATTATGATAGGGATAATATTCATAAGTTTCTCTCAATTCTCTTACACTTTTTTGGAATTCTATAATTTTATGAGTCTCTCAAAACTATTTTAGGTTGTGCAATTTGCATAGGGTAACACTAGTGTGTGTGTGTGTGTGTGTGTGTGTGTGTGTGTGTGTCTATATATATATATACACACACACTAATAATTTACATGTGCGATGCACGTCTTAATAAATATATATTTTTTAAAGTAAAAATTTTGACGTAGTCTGGCCTCGAACCTGAGACCTCTTTTATATTAGTTATGTACGGACAATGCACGTCTTAATAAGACTAGAAGGATTTGAAAGGCATTATGGCATTAAGATTTCGAAGGTTTAGCCAAGGTTTAGCTCAGGACCCCACTACTCGCCGTATTTGGTTTGGTATTGCTATCGCACATGACTTTGAATTTTTTAAAATATAAATAAAAACTATGACGTAGTGAGAACTCGAACCTGAAACCACCTTCATATTAGTTATGTACGTGCATCACACACGTTGATAGATTGACACAAAGGTCTTCTCCCATTATATATATATATATATATATATATATATATATATATATATATATATATATATATAAATGCTCCATTGAAAACGGGTTCGTTTTCACCAGGTTGGAAAACAGCGATCTGAGCCGTTGGATCGCTCTTGATCGTGATCAACGGCTCAGATCGCTGCCGCCCATCACCCATCTCACTTAAGTGGCGGAGGGTTAATTTGGGAATTTCGTCCCAAATAACTCTTCGCCTCATTCGCTCTAAAAAATTGAATGAACCTAGGCCGAGGTTATAAAAAATTGAATAAACCTAGACCGTTGTTTGGAACAACGGCCTTTTATAGCCTATGCCGTTGTTCCCAACAA
>JACEHZ010000209.1:105000-125000 GCA_017893485.1 Hemerocallis citrina
TAGAGAGATCAAAAACATCCCTTATTCCCCTCCCAAAATTCATTACTCAATTTTAATTTCTGTCCAAAAAATTTTCCCTCTCTTTCCCGCTCACGAACCTAGAGACTGCCTCGCCGTCGCCGTGCCCCCCAAACCACCACACACACACGTCATCATTCCACGACCATCCAAGCCCCCACATCTCTCTCACAAACCCAAGCCTCGACCACTGTTGCCACCTCCGTTGTTCTCCCCACGTCGTCGTTGCTGTTCCCACGCGTCACTCCAATCACCATCACCCTCCTCCCTTTCTCAAACCCTATGTATGAATTTGAGAATTTGAGAATATGTTAATTTGTGAATTTGAGAATTTGGGATTGTGACTAGAATAATTAAGGTTTGTGGAATTATGGAAAAATTATGGTTTGTTTGACTGCGGAAAAAAATTATAGGAGAGAAGAAGAATTGTGGTTTGTGAATGTTATAATTCAACATAATTATGATGTATTAATAAGTAAATTAACAAATCAATGTTGAAGAAGTCATATTAGAGAACTAGAACTAGACTCACCAATCATTAGTTCATCATATATAGCTTTGTAATGCCCTAATCTCTAATATTATAGTGGGAGAGTTTGGGATTGTAATTTGTAGATAACCTGTAATTTGTAAACATTAATTCAATCATCTAATCTCAACCATTCATTTTTAAGTGGAAGTTATATTAACCATTCATTTACTTAATTGTTGTTAGTGACCATAATACCTTCAATATTGCAATTTATTTACGACATAGAGTAATTATTTACAAAAGTGTCATTCATATAAAATAAAAGTTGATGCCACTAGGGGTAATTTGTAAATAGTTGTGATGAGTAAAGTAAGATCTCAGGTTCGAGGCCAGATTATGTCTTAGTATTTACTTTAAGAAGAAAAAAAATGTTAGGGTGTGCATCGCGCGTGCAGATTACTTGTGTGTGCGTGTGTAACCCCCGTTCCCGTTTATACAGATTTGTATTTTTCTTTTCACCGTATTATTGTATTTTAAAATTTTTCCATAATTCTTTCTATTCTTCCAAACTCTATTGCACGTATTTGAATAATCAATTATTTTTATCAAGCCCAAACCATCTTATAGTTTGTAAGCCCAATCTTTTATCTCTTCTATAATTATTATTTTATTTGTGAAGCCCAAACCTAAAGCCCAAGTCTATTAATCCAAGTCCACGCTTTCAACCCTAAACAAATCTATCGTAACCCACTACCCGTTAACCCAACTCAATCCACTAACCCAAACCCAACTCCCCTCCTATCTGTTTGTGGACCAGATCAACAAAACCCCTCACATCCCCCATGATATGGGATAAATAAAGTAGCATCAACCAGGGCCCTCTGATCTTCTCTAGATCCTCCCCTCTATGATTATCAGGCCAGCTACAGTCCAATGGGACCCAGCCAGCTCAGGCCCATGGGCAAACTGGTCCAACCTGGCCTGTTAGGACTCCAGACCCGTTTACCCCTGCCTATAAATACCCAACCCCCTCCTCACTGCAAAAGGTCATCAATCTCTCCCCACCTGAACCCTAGCTGCCCAGTATCATTTCCAGTGACTGACTAGATCGTCGGAGGACTTGTCGCCAGGAATTCTCTTGGTGTTTCCAGGCCATGTGCAGGTACAGAAGATCCAGCAAAGCCGAGCTTCTGGATCCGAGCTGAGAACTCATCTTCACTTGAAGACCCAGCAAAGTCGAGCTTCTGGATCCGAGCCGAGAACTCATCTTCACTTTTGAGCACCTCTGCGCTCCTACTTCAGAGCCACTCCCGCTACCCGGGGTCGGATCGATGACAGTACCGCATAAGGACTTCCACTATACAAATTACAAGAACTCACACATGTTGCCCCCACACCCCAAAAACAAACTGCATCAGGTTGGCACCGTCTGTGAGAACTTATTCTCAGTACTATCGTCCTTCCGAGCCCAGCTAGAATCGTCACCTTGGGTCCGAGCTCCTCCATGGCTCCCAAAGCTAGAAGGGCTGTCACCTCGGCACGACATCCGGACGCCCCACATCAAAGCCATGTGAATGACCAAGGTTCCAACCGACCTCGGGTCAACGATGTGGCCCAACCATCCATCACGTCGGATTTACGCCGAGTCATCTCTGATAGACAAGCCAGCCTGTAATACCCTGATTTTTCAAATATATGAAAATTATTTACTTTTACACGTGGTGTGCACGTGTAATATTGTTGGCTATTATTTTTAACATGATGAGTAAGAACATTGTTTTTATAAAGTATTTTTTTTCCTAAAGCCCAAATGTTAATTTACTTATTTACTTCTAAAATAATTATCTTGGCCCAATTAATTTAAGCCCATGAATCTAATCTTTTCTTATTTTCTACAACTTGTATGTGTAACATTTCTTTTAAAAAGACTTGTTATTTGATGTACAAATTCTTGTAGGGTGATTTGTGCATACACGTGCATGTTGCATACACGTGTAGAACACACCCTTTTGTTGGCCGGATTGGGTGAAGTAGTGGGTATGAGTTGTGAGTGGTTATTTAGGGTGTGGGTGGTTTTTTTTCAACTCCCTAGTGCATCCTAGCCCTTGATCCATTAACCATCTACTGAATCCTAGCCCTCCATCTCACTCTTTTTGGTGTATAAATACCCCTCTCATCCATTGTCCTTTTACACTAAGATTATTTTTATAAGAGAATTATTGTGAGAGAGGTGTGTGTATTGTTTGTGGAGACTGGGCATCATCTGGAGATCTTCGGCAAGGAGCAAGGAGCAAGGAACAAGGAAGGTGCGTTGCATTAAGGAGCTTTTCTGGACTTCGATTACTTCGTCAATAAGGTGGGTGTTTCTCAGGACTTCTAATGTAGAAAATATGCCATGATTATGATGATTGTTGCTATTGCTTATGAGAAGTAAATTCAAACGTACTAAAATTGCTTGAATATGTTTATGATGATAATTGTGGAGGACTATTAGTGAAATAATGGCACCGCAAACAATGACGAATTGGGTCGGTACAGTCGACTGCCGTTTGGATAAGTCGACTGGTACGAGACATCTGTTACATGTTTTGTTAGAAGTTTCATGACATATATGTGTATAATTAAAATGAAATAGTAAAGCTAAACTCATATCCTTCATGATATACATGACTGAGGAGCCATGAGCATGTGGGAAAAGAACTAGTGATAATTGATAAAAACTGAAATGACTAGTGCAGTCGACTGATGATAAGAACAGTCGACCGATGCATTGATTAAACTATGAATATCGCTCTACTTCCATGAAATGAGATATTTCCATTGTGTTGTCCTAGTGTAATAAATTGAGATTAATATTTCATCTCTGCAAGAAAGTTATGAACGAGTGTAAATGCATGTTTAAACACTTCCTTGAAAAGACAATATTAGTGACTTGAAATTCCATGTTGCGATGTTACTGAACAGTAAGAAATTTCGTGTTTATGTAGCATGAATGTATGTATATTGTAATTTGACACCATGATACATGTGCATGTAAGAACTGTTGGAAAGATAAACCCCTTAAATTGAAATGTGAACCTGTCCAGTCGACCTAATGCGAGTAGCAAGTTGACTGAGCTGAACATGGATATGTACTGTTAAGACCAGGACAGACGACTGATTTGTTGACAGTCGACTGTCACGAAAATAACATTTTTGAGCATGAAAAGTTGCGGAGCAGCCGACTGCTCATGTGCAGCAGTCGACTCTCCCGAGCATTTATGAAGAACTTGTATTGACTGTACAAGTCGACTGGAATGTTCCAAGTCGACTGTCCAGAGTGTCTTTTGATATGTCAGAGAATCTTATTTCAGTTTATATTGAAGATTGTGAACCTCGTGATTGATGTTGATAAACTCTATTCTGTTGTTGCATGAATGTTACATGAAATGAATCATAGTTTTGAATTGAGATTTACATGAAATGAATCATAGTTTTGAATTGAGAATTACATGAATATGAAAGTTAAGAACATGATATGCTGAGGCAATGAAAAATGAATTCATGAGTTAGAAATGCTTAAATTGAAAATTGTGAATTGGAAATTGAACAAAAGAGTAGCTAAGTCTTCCCCGGCAATGGAAATGAAATGAAATTGAAAAGAAGACCAAGGTTGGTCATGTGAACATGAAATGAATAAGTTCGGTTTAGTGGAGAGGCTAACTCTAGAGCTTTGATTTTTATTCATGATTCTAATATTTAATACATAGTGGAGTTGTGATGAAAGTGAGAGAAAACATAAGTATGAGAACTAGAGTTTACGGTGCGGGTGTGTGAGCCACAGAATGCATGCTTGATGAGTCAAGACATGGCGTGGGCACAACTCAGTAATGATCGGACTTTAGTCACGCTTGTGGGATGTTTGGTGACTGCAAGAGGATCATGTTCAGGGAGGAGGCTGAATTGCCACAGAATGCATGCTTGATGAGTCAAGACATGGCGTGGGGTTCCCCTCCAGGGTCCAGTGCATGTGCTTGTACTCATAGATCATCTAGGATACTTACCGTAATTACAGTAGTAGATTAAGTCATGGCGAGGGATTGAACCCTACAAAAATGAAGAACGATTAAGAGGCTTGCCCTCGGACCTATATAGTATGGGATGCATAGTTACCGAACAAGTGCGCATTAGTTTCATATAAATCAAGTAATTGCATTAAGGATTAAGTGCACAATCACAACACGACATCATTAAGATTTCCCTCTTTTCTTTTATTTTGAATGTGAACAAGTTTGTGATCTGTTAAGAAATGAGAATCGTTATACTGTTTCTGGCATAGAGAGGATAGCCATGTATAATTATCGTCGGTTGAATAAACTGACGTACCCACAGTTTTGTATGTAGGATAAATGACATGTTAAAGGTTAAAGAGGAATGGATGCATAAAGATTTTACCATGTTGTTGTACATTTATTTAAATATTGTATATTTTTACTTCCGCTGTGCAAATGTAAATGTAATATATGATGTAACTCTGATGAAAAGTGAAAGCTTGAAATTCCTTGTAAAATTGTACTAAGAAAAGCGAAAAGATCCTGTAGAACATCTCGAATTCAGTGTATTCGGGATTCGGGGCGTTACACAGCTGGGCTAGGGGAGGGGACGCTTCTAACTCGGTCTCGAACCATCATTGACAGCGTTCCCAGGCGCGCAATCCCCCGCAGAACCAGGTGGGGCAAGCCCCTGTCACAAGGGTCGAATTCCAGAACTTCCGGGAGGAGATTCTCCAAGCCATCCGAGGCAGTCTGACTACCGAGGTCCACCACAGTTTTGACCTCCGATCAGGAACGAGAGCCGGCGAGTCTCGCGAATCGACTTGTCCTCAAGAAATTGCAGACCCCGTCCTTCGTCGTTTGGAGGAAATGGAGAACTGCCTCGCCCATCTCGGCGAGGGCGGACCAATGCCGGGTCATGGTCACCGTCCGACCGGACCCTCCCTTTTTCCCTTAAATCCTTGAGGCCGAGATTCCTCGGAACTTCAAGCCTCCTCAATTCGAAACCTATAATGGCGAGGGTGATCCTGCTGATCACATGGAGGGATTTAAGACCCTCATGATGATTCACAGCACTGCAGATCCCCTATTCTGCCGCGCCTTCCCAGCTACCCTCTGTGTTCCGGCTTGGGAGTGGTTCTTCAAACTTACCCCTGGCTCGGTCTTCCCTTTCGAGCAGCTGGAGATGGGTTTCCTTGCCCATTTCGTGACCAGCAGGAAGGTCGAGAAGACGATCTCTTCCCTTCTGGACCTCAAACAGAAGGACGGGGAATCCCTACTTGAGTTCATTCGGAGATTCACCACCGAGGCGAGGTCAGTCTCCTCCCTCGACGCAGGGGTCGCCTCCGCAGCCTTCCGACACAATGTCCGCCACGGCCAGCTCAAGGCATTTTTGGCCAAGAAAACATCAGTGGACTTCCCCGACCTACTCAACAGGGTCGAGAAGTATATCCGGGCCAAGGAGGCCCTCAATCCCGAGGGCGCGAAAGAAGCCACTGGTAAGGGGAAGCGCAAGGTCGATGACACTGAGCCCTTCAAAAGGCCTGAGAAAGAAGCAACTGGTCCCAAAAGGGTCCCCCCGGTCCCTCGATTCGAAAGGTATACGCCCTTGACTCGGAACGTCTCGACAATTTTAATGGAGATCGAGGACAAGGGGGTCGTCCGGTTCTCTCCCTGACCAGCTAACAACGGCAAGAAGTGAGACTAGAGGTTCTACTGCCGCTTCCACCGAGACACCAGGCATGATACAGATCACTTTCAAGCCCTCAAGGACAAAATCGAAGTCCTCATCCAATGAGGGTACCAGAGGGGGTTCACCCGGGCCAATCCCAAAGACCGAAGAGAGCCGAGTAGCCCGAGGCCTTCGCCTCCCCCTTGGACGACCGGCCGATGACCTGACCGAGACCCAGAATCTGAGGAAACTAGTGGACATGCCATCCTGCACTGCGTCCACGGTGGGCCCAGGGGGGGAATCTAAGACTTCTCGCAAAGCCTTTATCCGGGAGGTTAACTCTGTTCTAGACCAACCCTCCCCTCGGGTCCAGCAGCGGGCGGTCTCCTTCTCAGGAGAAGACCTCGAAGGCGTCCAGCTTCCGCACAGCGACACCCTCATCATCAGCCTTGTCATGGACAACTTTCAGGTCCGCAGAATCCTGGTGGACAACGGCAGCTCGGTTAACATTATTTTCTTAGAAGCTTTTGAGAACCTCAAACTCCCCCGAAAAAAGCTAAAGCCGGCCGGTTACACCCTTCATGGATTTTCTGGCGTCCAATGCAAATCGAGGGGATCGTGACGCTAGACGTAACGGTGGTCAACGTCATGGCAGCCTACAATGCCATCCTCGGCTGACCCGAGCTCTGTTCGCTCTATGCTGTCCCCTCAGCCTACCATCTGAAACTGAAGTTCCCGACTGACGTCCGGGTCGGGGTCGTCCGGGGCAACCAAGAGTTGTCACGCTCATGCTACATGACCGCAGTCGAGGGCGGTGTATTTCCCCTCGACGCCGTTGAGCTCCCTCCTGAAGAGAGCTAGCCCAAGTCAGAACCCGCGAATGAATTGGAAGAAGTCTTCTTTGAAGCAGAAGACAAGTCCAAATGGTTCCGTGTGAGCCGAACCCTTTCCTCTGACCTGAAGCCAGATCTGATCGACTGTGTCCGTCGCAATGTCGGCCTCTTCGCCTGGACACCGTCCGACATGCCCAGGATTTCCGAAGACTTAATCATGCACCGTCTTGCGAAGGAGGGAGCGGAGCAAGCGTCATCCTAAAGGGCCCCGACAATTTCGTCCTCCAATATTCTCTCCGGCTAAATTTTCCAACCTCAAAAAACGAAGCAGAGTACGAAGCTATGATCGTGGGGCTCACCCTCGCACATAAGGCCGGATCTAGACACATCAAAACCTTCAGCGACTCCCAGCTCGTGGTCAACCAGATCACCAGGGAGTACGAAGCTCGTGACACTCGAATGGTACAATACTTGGAGGTGGTCCGTAATCTCTTGTCATCTTTCGAATCCCACTCGATGGAACGAATCCCCAGGGAATAGAATGCCCAGGCGGATTCATTGTCGAAGCTCGCCTTGTCATCCTTTGGGGGGCTCGACCGTACCGTTCTGATCGAGGTCTTCCTCAAGCCCAGCATTGACCTCCCTGAAGCTTCCTGCCTCAACACCGATCTCCGGCCCGACAACTGGATGACACCCATTTGAAAGTTCCTTTCGGAGGGTGAATTCCCTCAAGACCGGTCCGAGGCAAGAAGGATCAGATTCTGATCCGAGAGATTCACCCTGATCAACAGAATGCTCTTCAAGCGCTCGTACACAGTGGCTGACGATAAACCCTACCTGTGTTTCCTGGCACCTGACGAAGCCAAGTACACCCTGAAGGAGCTGCACGAAGGGATCGGCAGATGCCACATGGGGAGCAAGTCACTCGCCCGAAAGGCCCTGAATCATGGGTACTAGAACTACTTGTCGGTCCCTTTCCTCAAGCAACGGGTCAAAGAAAATTCCTGGTGGTGGCCATCGACTACTTCACTAAGTGGATCGAGACAGAACCCCTGGCCTCGATCACCGAGCATCAAACTCAGGAATTCTTCTGGAAGCATATCATCTGTCAGTTCGGGATCCCGCAGGTGCTCATCATCGACAACGGGACCCAGTTTGCCAGCAAGAATTTCCGGAGGTTCAGCGAAGATATCGGCGTCCAGCAATGCTTCTCCGCCATATGCCACCCTCCATCAAACGGCCAAGCTGAAAATGCAAACTGCCAAATCCTTGATGGCCTTAAAAAGTGATTGGACAATTCGCCTAAGGGACTTTGGATCGACGAACTTCCGAGCGTTCTTTGGGCACACCGGACGACGAAGAGGATACCCACGGGCGAGTCGCCCTTCAACCTAACCTATGGCACCGAGGTGGTTATCCCCTTGGAGATCGGCCTCCTTTCATCCAGAATAATGGCCTTCGACGAAGAAAGCAACTCGGCAGGTCTCAGGGCCGACTTGGACCTAGTCGACGAAGTCAGGGAAAAATCTGCCATTAGAAGGAGCATATACCAGCAATGGGTCGAGAAATTCTATAACAAGAAGGTTCGCCCCGCTAACATCCAACATGGTTACCTCGTCCTCAGGAAACTGGCAGTTTCAGACCCCAGCAAGAAGAGGAAGTTGGCCCCTAATTAGGAGGGTCTGTATAGGGTCGCCGAAGTAGTGCGCCCCGGCACCTACCGACTCACCGACATGGGAGGCAACCTGATCAAGAGACCCTAGAACGCGGAGCACCTCATCAAGTATCTCGAAAGAGAGGACTAAAGTTATTATGTAACCGATCCCTTGTAATCGACTTTATACGCCGCCGCTTTTTGTATAAGAATATATGTTCTCTTTCTAAAGTTTTTAAGCTCAGATTCTGTGTAAACCCCTTATATAACCACACCAAGCCTCGACACCGTACGGTGAACTCTAGCACACGGGTAGCTTTCTCAAGCCAAGGCAATGGAGCTCGGTGCTCTCCGCCGACCCCCAAGCATCGACACCGTACGGTGAACTCGAGCACACGGGTAGCTTTCTCAAGCTAAGGCAATGGAGCTCAGCGCTCTCCGCCGACCCCCAAGCCTCGACACCGTACAGTGAACTTGAGCACACGGGTAGCTTTCTCAAGCTAAGACAATGGAGCTCAGCACTCTCCGCCGACCTCCAAGCCCCGACATCGTACGGTGAACTCGAGCACACGGGTAGCTTTCTCAAGCTAAGGACATGGAGCTCAATGCTCTCCGCCGAACCACAAGCCTCAACATTGTACAGTGAACTCGAGCACATGGGTAGCTTTCTCAAGCTAAGGCAATGGAGCTCAGCGCTCTCCGCCGATCCCCAAGCATCGACACCAAACGGTGAACTCGAGCACACGGGTAGCTTTCTCAAGCTAAGGCAATGAAGCTCAGCGCTCTCCACCGACCCCCAAGCCTCGACACCGTACGGTGAACTCGAGCACACTGGTAGCTTTCTCAAGCTAAGGCCAGGGAGATTAGTGCTCTCCGCCGATCCTCAAGTCTCGACACCGAACGATGAACTCGAGCATACGGGTGGCTTTCTCAAGCCAAGGCAATGGGGTTCGGTGCTTTCCGCCGACCCCCAAGCCTCGACCTCCGGTCAGGACTTCAGCTAACCTCCCTACCCAGAAGTTTCATTAAAGATTTAAGGTGCTCGCCCTTGACGAAACGCCCCGAGTCCCGAACCATAGGTCGACCTACCTTTCACCCGCTGGCAACTCGGGGTAAAACAGCCTTCGGAGACGTTACCCCAAATTGTCAGAGGGCGGCAGGGGAGCCACCAGCCCAGAACTCTCGGCCCAAAGTTCCGTATTAGGGCACCCACCTTCGGTAAGCACCCAGAGTCCTTGTCCCGGGGTCGGCCAACCTTTCACCCGCTAGCAACTCGGGGGTAAACGGCCCTCGGAGCCGTTACCCCCAATTGTCAGAGGGTGGCAGGGGAGCCACCGGCAATGAGAACCCACGGGGATGTGAGTTTTTCGCTGATGGTTTTGTGGTGAGGGGGTGGGGGTTATATAGCCCCTAGAGCGGCTCATTAATGACGTCGGAAGACGAAACGTCGGAAGTCAAAACGTCCCCCACTAATGGCGTTGGAAGGTGGTCCTCTACTTCAGAACTCTCAGGACTCTCCCTCTCCGTCGCCTTACTGCTCGGGGATGACCGCCGTCTTTGCCAGAGAGGCCAATCCTCGGGGCCTGCCGAACCTGCTCTACCTATCGCTGAGGTTTTTCACCCCCCAAGTCTCTAACTTTCGGCTCGACCCCGAAGCCAAACAAATGCCCTAACTCTAACCCTTAACGCATTCTCAACGACAAGTTCAAAAGGGTCGGAAAGCTTATTCTTTATTATAATGCCCCAGAGGGGCACAATACAGAAAGATTATTACAACCAAATCCTCATCCTAAACTATCCTCAGGCCCCCTCCGGGCTCGCACGGGTCAACTCGAACCCCGCCGAGCGACTCGGTTCCGCAGCATGCCTTTCCGAGCCCCTAAGATCGGCCAAAGATGACACAGCGGCCACAGAACTCTGAGCATTGCCCGGCCTCACATACTCCAACTGCAGAATTGGGGACGGTTCGCGCCTCGAGGAAGCTCCAATCACCAAGGGGACCGACCTTCCTAACATCGTTTTATAATGCTGAATCTCGATCTCTTTCTCCATAATGAAATCGCGGAGGAACGACTCTGATGTAGGCCTCTGCACCGAGGCACTTGACATGGAAAATCCAAGGCCCGCATCCCCGAGGTCGCGGTCAGTTATCGTCCTCTTCAATTGTGCAGGCTCCGCGCTCTGCTCCTTCGACTTATTCCGAAAATAGTGGAAAGCAGCGTTGTGATCGCGGGCTTCCTTCCGATATCGGTCGAGGGTGGACTCCAATACCTTGATCTTACTCCGAAACCATGTCACCTCGGACCACCGAGGATCAACCTCAGCAAGAGTAGCCAACATTCGATGGAAGCAAAATAAAAGGTCATTCCAAGGCCATAAGTCCACGACAGGCAATCTCGAAAGATTACACAAGTCTAGAAGGGTCGGACAAACTCAGATAGTCGACCCGAAAGCGAGACAAAAGTTATGAGTAAAACACTTGGCCCACCAAAAATTCTTTGTTATAAATTTTCAATACTTTTACAAAATATTGCGGTGGCCAGTCCGCCTTCGGAAAATACAACCAAAAATACAAAAACAAGAAGAAAAGAAAAGAAAAACAACTACGGCTATGAGCCCACCTCTCCCTCGGGTCCGGTGATGGCCACGGGGTCGACCACCGGATCAGCACTCGCTCCTCCAGCTCCGCCTTCCCCTTCACCCGGCGCATCGCCCCTAGGGATCCTCAGCGGCCCCTCGATCTCCATGTAGTAGTTGAGGTGCGACAGTTCCAAGGTCGGATAGAAGTGATTCACATGGCTCAACGCCTTGTCGTACACTTCATTCTGTGCTTCGATGACCATATCCTGGGCCTTCAAGGTCAGCACCCCTTTCTCCACTTCGAATGCCTGCTTCAGTGTCGCCTCCTTCTTCAGTGCATCATCGGCCATCGAGGCCAGGTTGGCCTTTAGGGCCTGCTCCCGCTTCATCGAAGCATGTAGGGCGCTCTTCAGGTCCATCATCTCGCGTTTATAGCGATTGGTCTGACTCCGCTCGTACTTCAGCTCTAGCTCATGAATTTGCATCACCTTATTGCCGGACATGCAGGCCTACAGCCGAGGTCAAAGCACAGAGTAAAAATAAAGTTCTAAGAAACCAATACGAGAGGAATGAAACATAAGGCCTCAGAAATTACCTGCATGTTGGCCTGAGCCCACCTCATGTAGGCTGACTCGAAGGTATCAGCCCCCATACTCTGCCGATCCCGAGGCGTGGCCATCTTTTCCACGAACTCCATGGAGATGGGACCCTCAGTCAGAGTGTCCCCCTGGTGGACGGCCCAGTCCGGGGCCCAAGCCTGGAGCCCCTCTTCCCCGACCAGGGCCTAAGTATCGGCATGAATAGGCGGAAGGCCCCCCTGTACGACCTCCGAACCCTTCGAGGCCTTGGCGCTCGGCACGAGGGCGGTCTCTCTCGACTGACTCCCTTTCGGCCTCTTCGCCTTCGGCTCGAACGGAGTCTCGGAAGCTGTTCTGGAAGGGGCCGCCGCCTGCTTCCCCTTCTCAGATTGCTCTGCCTTCTGCTTCTTCAGGGCCAGCGTCCTCGCCTTGATCGCTTTGGTGTCCATCTTTTCAAAAATTCTCATTAACAAACGATGAGCATGAAAGAGAAGTACAGAAAGAAAAATGGACGAAAAACATACGGGGCGTGGCGGGGCAGCTCGGACCATGTGACTCTCCGTCACTTTCGGCCAACTTATACTATGGCTCTTACGGAGGCGCTCCACGAAGGCCCACTCCTCGGCTGAAAGATCACCCTTCTTCGGCCCCTTGAAGTTTGGCTTATAAAAGTTCCACCTCGTCGGTATATCCCACTGCTCCTTACTCCGGACGATGAAGTATTTCCTCTTCCACTCCTTTATCGAGTCTAGGTGTCCATGCACGACCTTACACCCGCTCCGAGGCGATACGTAGTAGATCCCCTCGAACTCTCCGGACGAGCTGACCCCCAGCAGGGCTCGAAAGATACTCAGTCTCAGCGGCACCTTCCTCTCCGCACACAACAGTATGAAGCTCACCATCTGCTTCCAAGAGTTCGGCCCGAACTGCATCGGACACAACAAAGACCAGTTTAGGACATCTCCGATGAAAGGATGGATGGGTTGCCTCAGCCCCGAGGAGAACGCATCGGCAGGGAAGATGCAGTACCACAGCGCCAGAGGATTGGTCGGCCGAAGACCAGTGCTTGGGACCATCAGCTCGTACTCCTTCCCGATGAAGTAACTCGCATGGATCACCGAGAGGTCCTTCTCCTTCAAAATTGAGGGAGTACTGTCCATTTTAATCCTCACCCGGATCGGCGACGAAGGCTGTAACCCATAGGGAACCTTATCCCCGATGTCATCTGGGTAATTTCTGATCGACCGAGGCTTTGGCAGGAAAAGGACCCCCAATTACCGAGGGGAAATTGTCCTATCAGGACTGCTTGGCATGGTCGACTTCACCCTCTTCTTCTGAACCTAAGGGGCCTTCTTGGACGACGGGGTCGCCAACAGCTCGAGGGCAGAGGCCCTCGGGTGGGAGTCCGTCCCCCCGACCTGACCACCCTCGGCCTCAACCTCTTCGGCAGGCGGTACTTCCTCGTCCTTCCCTTCCTCTTCTTCCTCCCATCCTTTGCCCTCCTCATCGTCCTCGTCATCGGTACCCTCCTCAACCGAGCCACTGCTCTCCACCACAAATGGCTTGCGGGTCTGCAGTGGCTCCACGGCAATCACTTCGTCCTCCGTGTCCCATGAAGTTGAAGCTTCTGGAGGATCCGAAGAGGTTGTAGAATCTGATAGGCCCGTATGGACAACGCGGTCGGAAGTAGAGGTAGAGGAGCCGGACTGAGCCCTAGACATGACAAAGAAAACTAACCTGAGTATGACTTGAATAGGAGGTTGCCGGAAAACTCGTTGACGGTGATGAAAAATCCTAGAGAGAGAAACTCTGGGTTATAGAGAGAGAAAGCAAAAGTGAGAAATGAGAAAGGGAGAAGGGGACGAGTATATATAGAGGATTAAAACTCCTCGATTTTCGTAAAAGTCAGGTACAGTAACTGCCTCGATTCATGCAAAAACAGTTACTGTGACTCCTCGATTCTCGCAAAAAACAGTTCCTATAACGGCTATTGGTATTTTCAAGCCTCGCTCGTCCTGCCGACCCCCTCAAGCCTCGACGGTCGACCAATATCTCGAGCCTGGGGGTAGCTTCAACAGACCAAGTCGCTTGGTCTCACTCGTCCTACCGACTCCCTCAAGCCTCGATGGTCGACCTATATCTCGAGCGTGGGGGAGCTTCAACAGGCCAAGTCACTTGGCCTCGCTCGTCCTGCCGACCCCCTCAAGCCTTGACGGTCGATCTACATCTCGAGCATGGGGGTAGCTTCATCAGGCCAAGTCACTTGGCCCTGCTCGTCCTGTCGACCCCCTCCAGCCTCGACGGTCGACCTATATCTCGAGCATGGGGGTAGCTTCAACAGGCCAAGTCACTTGGTCTCGCTCGTCCTGCCGACCCCCTCAAGCCTTGACGGTCGACTCATATCTCGAGCATGGGGGTAGCTTCAACAGGCCAAGTCACTTGGCCCCGCTCGTCCTGCCGACCTCCTCAAGCCTCAATGTTTGACCTATATCTCAAGCATGGGGGTAGCTTCAACAGGCCAAGTCACTTGGCCTCGCTCGTCCTGTCGACCCCCTCAAGCCTCGACGGTCGACCTATATCTCGAGCATTGGGGTAGCTTCAACAGGCCGAGTCACTTGGCCTCGCTCGTCCTTCCGACCCCCTCAAGCCTCGACGGTCGACCTATATCTCGAGCATGGGGGGAGCTTCAATAGGACAAGTCACTTAGCCTCGCTCGTCCTGCCGACCCCCTCAAGCCTCGATGGTCGACCTACATCTCGAGCATGGGGGTAGCTTCAACAGGCCAAGTCACTTGGCCCCCTTCGTCCTGCCGACCCCCTCAAGCCTCGACGGTCGTCCTATATCTCGAGCATGGGGGTAGCTTCATCAGGTCAAGTCACTTGGCCTCGCTCGTCCTGCCGACCCCCTCAAGCCTCGACGGTCGACCTATATCTCGAGCATGGGGGTAGCTTCAACAGGCCTAGTCACTTGGCCTCGCTCGTCCTACCGATCCCCCAAGCCTTGACGGTCGACCTACATCTCGAGTGTGGGGGTAGCTTCAACAGGCCAAGTCACTTGGCCTCGCTTGTCCTACCGACCCCTCCAAGCCTCGACGGTCGACCTACATCTCGAGTGTGGGGATAGTTTCAACAGGCCAAGTCACTTTGCCTCGCTCGTTCTGTCGACCCCCTCAAGCCTCGATGGTCGACCTATATCTCGAGCATGGGGGTAGCTTCAACAGGTCAAGTCACTTGGCCTCGCTCGTCCTGCCGACCCCCTCAAACCTCGACGGTCGACCTATATCTCGAGCATGGGGGTAGCTTCAATATGCCAAGTCACTTGACCTCGCTCGTCCCGTCGACCACCTCAATCCTCGACGATCGACCCATATCTCGAGCATGGGGGTAGCTTTAACAGGCCAAGTCACTTGGCCCCGCTCGTCCTACCGACCCCCTCAAGCCTCGACGGTCGACCTATATCTCGAGCATGGGAGTAGCTTCAACAGGCAAAGTCACTTGGCCTTGCTCGTCCTACCAACCCCTTCAAGCCTCGACGGTCGATCTACATCTCGAGTGTGGGGGTAGCTTCAACAGGCCAAGTCACTTGACCTCACTCATCCTGCCGACCCCTCAAGCCTCAACAGTCGACCCATATCTTGAGCATGGGGGTAGCTTCAACAGGAAAAGTCACTTGGCCTCGCTCGTTCTGCCGACCCCTTCAAGCCTCGACGGTCGACCTACTTCTCGAGCATCGGGGTAGCTTCAACAGGCCAAGTCACTTGGCCTCGCTCGTCCTGTCGACCCTCTCAAGCCTCGACGGTCGACCTATATCTCGAGCATAGGGGTAGCTTCAACAGGCCAAGTCACTTGGCCTCGCTCGTCCTGCCGACCCCTTCAAGCCTCGACGCTCCGAGCCAACTCCACCCGTCATTATATACAAAAGGGAATCACCATGACCTGCTCGACAGTCGACCCCCATGCTCGTCCTCCGAAGCCCTCGTGCTCGGCCATGGGGGCCCCAACTAGCCCGGCGTCGACCCCAACTGACCCAAGCTACGGGAACTCTCTTCCCACTCTCCTTCAAGAAACCTGACTACTCCTCTACGACCCGCCAGGAACATTCCTGCAGGAGTGGGGGGCTTGTGATATAGGATAAATAAAGCAGCATCAACTAGAGTCCTCTGATCTCCTCTGGATCCTCCCTTCTATGATCATCAGGCCAGCTACAGTCCAATGGGCCTCAGCCAGCTCAGGCCCATGGGCAAACGGGTCCAACCCGGCCCGTTAGGGCTCCAGACCCGTTTACCCCTGCTTATAAATACCTAACCCCCTCCTAACTGTAGAAGGTAATCAATCTCTCCTCACCTGAACCCTAGCTGCCCAGTCTATTCTCCAGTGACTGACTAGATCGTCAGAGGGCCTGTCGCCGGGACTTCTCCCAGTGTTTCCAGACCATCTATAGGTACAGAAGACCCAGCTCAGCCGAGATTTTGGATTCGAGCTGAGCACCCGTCCTCACTTCTGAGCCTCTTTGCTCTCCTACTTCCGAGCCGCTCCCACTACCCGGGGCGAAATCGACGACAGTACTGCATAAGGACTTCCACTATATAAATTACAAGAACTCACACCCATTGCCCCCACACCCCAAATACAAACCGCATCACCCCACTCTCCCTTAACCACCCCATGTATTCACCCCATTATTATATTATTTTATTAATAAACCCCCCCTGTTTTTAGTCTCTCTCTCACCTCTGTTTCCCATAACCCAACAGAACACCCCCCGAATCCTTGTCTTCCTCATCACCTCGCCTCTCCCTCATCGCCAGTCTCCCCATTGCCGCTCACCTCTAACGCTCAAGCGCCAGCCACCGCCTTCATCCTCCTCCCCTCCTCTGTCCCGAGCTTCCCTCATCTAGTCCAGCACCTGCCACCATTGCCACAGTCCCACCACCAGTCGAACGGCCTACTCCTGCTCTTCACCAGCATATCGAGCCTCCCTCGACTCCACCGTGGCCTCGACTTCACTTCATCATTTCCAGTCACCACCCAGTCTTGAAGCCACTTCGCTGTCTCCCCTGCCATCACACCGACTGCTCGCCATTGCCGACTTCCACCATCCACCTCGTCCTTCGCACAATAATCTTATTCACCCCCCTAGGGTGATTTACAAATCCTACTTCAACTCGGGCCAACTTTCGATCGAATGGATCGGGGAATCAACGGTCGTGGGGACACACCACCCAACTCCAATATGCGGATTGATCATCACCCTCCTCGGACATATCTTGGAAAGTGTCAAGGGTGTCGTGCTCAAGGACACACTGTTCAGCGGTGCCCTCTATTTCGCTTGACACCAACAAAGCTGCAGTCCAATCCACTATCGCGAGCATCTCGTCCATGGCAACCTCGACCTACGACTCCATGGCAACCACGTGCTAATGTTGCAATAACAAACAACTCCGAAGGCTCTAATTGGCTCTTTGATAGTGTCGCATCGCACCATGTTACCACCAACATGATACATTCATGCTCATTATTCAAGGGAAGAAAACATTGTGATTGGCGATGACACGGGTCTCCCTATTTCGTATACTGGTTCTACATCTCTACACACTCCCTCACATACCTTTTCACTTAATAACGTGCTTTGTGTTCCTACCAAGCATAAAACCCTTATTTATGTTTCTCAAATTTGTAAATCTAACAATACATCCATCGAATTCTTACTCTCTTCTTTTCTTGTGAAGGATCTTCGCACGAGGGCAACACATTTACAAGGTCAAACTAAGGATGGTGTGTATGAATGGTCAGTCCATTCTATCAAATTTTATGTATTGGTTGCTTTTTCCACTGTCAAGACCACTTCGTCCGAGTAGCATCATCGCTTAGGTCATCCATCGTTGTCAATTCTTATGTATGTTGTCTATGCTTTTAAATTAGAAGTCACAAGTCCATCATCTCTAAATTTTAACTGTAATGCGTGTCAATTCAATAAAAGTCACAAATTAACTTTTTCCATTTCCACTCTTGTTTCAACTTCTCCATTTAAAATAATATTTTCTGATGTGTGGACCTCTCCCTTGAAATCCATTGTTGATTTCAAATATTATGTATTTTAGTTGATCATTTTACAAAATACATATGACTTTATACACTTAAAACAAAATCTGATGTCTATAACGTTTTTGTTCGCATTAAATCACTGGTGGAAAACTACTCCAGTCGAAAAATCACCACATTTTATTATGACGATCGAGGGGAATATCAAGCACTTTCATCATAACTAAGTTTTAGTGGGATATCTCACTTAACCTCCCCTTCACACACTCCTGACCATAATGGGTATTATGAACGTCGTCATCGTCATATTGTGGAAACAGGCTTATCACTCCTCTCACATGCTTCCTTGCCTTTGTCATACTAGTCATATGCATTCTCCACTGCCGTTTATATCATTAATCGTCTACCCACTCCCACACTCCAACTTCTATCAACGTATGCAAAGCTTTTTGGCACACCTCCAAGCTACTCCAAACTTCGGAGTTTTGGTTGTCCATGCTATCCTTGGTTGCGTCCATATTCGTCTCACAAGCTATCTCTTCGTTCCACCCCTTGTGTCTTTCTTGGTTATTCCTCCACCCAGAGTGCCTATCTTTGTCTTGATCCCGTAACCTCATGTCTCTACACATCTCGTCATGGTTAAATTCGTCGGGTTGATTATGCCCTTCAAAACCATTCCACCCAATCTTCCTCGTCCTTCCTCTTCCATGTCCTACGTCTAGTTCCCTTCGAAGTCATCGTCTCCGGCCAACATCACATCATTTGTCACTCTTGAACCTATCCCTCAAGAGGATTCCACTCATGACTCCACAACCATACCCACCGCAATCATTCTACCATCCAAAAACACCTCTCTCCCACAAAACCCGAAAACTCAGTGCTGCTACTCCACCTTCACCACACCGTGGCACCTAACAGCCACCCCAAAAACCACTTTCTGAATCCAACTCACCCATAACCTAATCACCACCCCCCCAGACCCGACACCTATTCCTCATCCATATCAAGGTATAGTGACTCGATCCAAAAATAATATCCACAAACCAATCCAAAAACTCAATCTCACAGCCTAACTTTCCACCAACCCTGTCCTTGAACCTTCTATAGTGACCCAGGCCATCAACGATCCCAAATGGCATCAAGCCATGTCTGGGAAGTATGATGTTCTTGTTAGGAATGGGACACGGGACCTTGTTCCATCTCATTCGTCCCAAAATGCCATCGGTTGCAAGTAGACTTTTTGAACTAAATGTTTATCTGATGGTTCTATTAACAGGTACAAAGCCTGTTTAGTTGCTAATGGGTTCCACCAACGTCCGGGTATTGACTATCATGAAAACTTCAGTCCTGTTGTCAAACCAACAATAGTATGATTTGTTCTCTCTCTTGTCGTCACTCGTGGTTGGTCACTGTGACAACTTGATGTCAATAATGCCTTTTTCCAAGGCTCTCTATCTGAGGACATTTTTATGGCGCAAACACAAGGATTCATTGATAAAGACCATCCTCATCATGTCTGTAAATTGCACAAAGCAATATACTGTCACTAACAAGCCCCTCATGCATGGTACCGTGAGCTATGTCAGTTTCTTATCACCTCCGACTTCACAAAGTCTCGTGCCGACACATCACTATTTGTCTACAATGCTTCTGCATCATGATATATCTCTTAGTCTACGTTGATGATATCATTATCAATGGAAACAATGATGCTGTAGTAGACAAGTTCATTTATCTTCTCTCCAACATATTCTTCCTCAAGGATCCTGACCCACTTTCATATTTCTTTGGAGTTGAAGTCATTCCACATCCGCGCGACATCTTTATTTCTTAACGACGATGTATACATGATCTCCTTACTCTCACTCACATGTCCAATGCCAAGCCCGTGTCCACCCCACTTGCCACTACTCCAACTCTTACTTTTCAATCTGGCTCATCCCTATCTGATCTAACTGAATACCATGCTATTGTTGGCAGTCTTCAATACTTATCACTTACACGTCCGAACATTGCTTACACAGTAACAAGTTATGAAAATTCATGCATTGCCCCATGACTGATCATTGGAATGCAGCAAAATGTCTACTACGGTATCTTTGTGGTACTATTACTCATGGT
>JACEHZ010000210.1:0-125000 GCA_017893485.1 Hemerocallis citrina
AAATGTAGGAGATGATAGACGATTAATTTATCCTGGAAACTGGATTGCAACAATCAATGATCAATTTTCACACAAAACATCACGTTTTAATTGTAGCTGTTGAAAAGCTAGTTGACATTGACTTGGCACTAGGAGGACGGACAGATGCAACCGACGCGAAAGTGACTTCTCTTTTGGTGTATGTTTATAGATTCCGTGTAGGAATAGATCTACGCCAACTATGGATGCAACTTGCATTCTATGAACAAACTCCTCATTAAAAAATCAATTTTTTTTTTATATTACTCTTACCATTTCCAATTACTGGTTTTTCTTAGTAATTAATTAATGGGTCAAGTTTCATGTGATTAATTAACTAATGATGATGATTAGTGTTGGCGATCAATCCAAGTCCTGCATTATTGCTAATAGTTTATGAATTTAATTAGAGACCATGTTTATTGCATTATTAATTTGTTAATACTCATAGACGGGTTAGTCGCAATAAATTATTATTATTATTATTATTATTATTATTATTATTATTTTAAATTTTTGTTCGGTAAATTATAACACGATAATGACTGAGCAATGTTTTGGTTAGTATTTAGATGGAGGACAGAATTGTAGTTAGGTTGAGAACTTGGTTCGAGATCTAGATATTTTCAAAACTAAAAAAATAGTACAACACAATGAAGATGAAAATTAATATTGTGGGCACCATAGGGTTTCTCCGTAGGCATCAGCTAGCATTCATCTTGATATGAGATGTGTGCCTAAGAGCATATGTAGTCGTTGATGTAAAAATATGGATATATGGATAAATGGAAATAAGAATTGCAGTTTTGCTACACTCGTTTAAAGCTATATTTTAGCTAACGACACATGAAGTGCCGTCGGAGAAGAAAGAAACAAACAAAGAAAAAAAAAAAAAAATTCAAGCCCTGGACGGACGGCACATGAAGTGCCGTCCAAGATGAAGTGTCATTTTCCACTTTTCCGGATATTACAAAAGCATTTCAGTAATTACAAAAAAATTATAAAAATTTACAAAAACATTTCAGAATTTGCAAAAAAATTTTAAAAATTGCCAAAAAAATTTAAAAAATTGCAAAAAAATAAAAAATTACAAAAACCTCCGGACGGCACTTCATGTGCCGTCCGAGGAATTTGGGCTGGATTTTTTTTTTCTTCAAAGGACGGCACTTCATGTGCCATCCGATGGGAGGGGTGTTTTTTAATTGAAAAAAAAAAAAATCAAGGGACGGCACTTGAAGTGCCGTCCGACGTGCCATTTTTTTTTTTTGGGTGCGAAGTGCCGTCGCTCAAATATGGATAATTCTCAGACCGATTCTCATTTATAGCACACGACTGTAGCGATTTATCGATAAAATGGATATTTGACAAACGAGTGCAGCACGTTCGTTTGCCAAATATACATTTTATCGATATTTGGCAAACGACTACAGATGCTCTAAGCATGATCGTTTTAAGAAAAGAAAATCGTGTAACTTTTAGGTTTGTATAGATCTTAACAGGGCCGACCACCACTTATTGAGGCCTAAAACGAACTCTGAAATTAGGCATTTTAAAAGCTTATAATAATTTTTTGTTAAAATTAATGTATTTTATTTAATTGTTATCTTTCGGACTTTTTGAGATGCAAAATCATTTATTATATTATTGTAATCAATTTCAGTTTTTTGGCATGTGAGGAGGAATTTATTTTTAAAGTAATTTTTTTTTCTGGAGGCCTAAAGCCCTAGCTTTGGTTGCTTTACCCTTGGGTTGGCCCTGGATCTTAAAGCATGAATATCTTTACTATAATGATTAGAGAGTCTGGTTATGCCTTGTCGACAATTTCGTAGTTTCATTGCGAAAGACCTGTTATGGAAATATCATCTGCGGAAGCGCGAGAATGTTGTTGAGTTATCGACACGATCAATACAAATCACCAAACAAATACTAGATCGCACAAAGCACACAAGAATTATCTCAATTGGGGCTTTTGCCTTAATCCACGGGAGCAAAAACCGAATTATTATTCAACTAGAGAAAATACAAGAATATTATAATTTTCATCACGACCCTCTCTGTCAAGTCTAACTGGAACTACTTATTGTTTATAATGGAGAAATCTCTCATTCTGATAAAGTACTATCTTTTTTGATTCGACACTCAATAGAATCATATCTTTCTTCGAGCGATTTACATTGATTATATATAGATCTAGAGAAACTTCAATTTGATACACTTGATACATTAATCATTCGATGTTTCATGTAAAGCTAACTATACAAGGAGAGTCGTACAATTTAACTTGATGAAGAAGTTGGACTCCAAGCGGATCCCTAAGACCCACACCCAAACACAAGCTTTAGTCGCGAGCAGTCGACTGCACAACTTGTGGTCGATCGACTTGTCCCTCACCAATTCCAGGGGGGTGGACTGTCGATTGTGCAGTTGACCAAACCCGTTCTTTTTGCTGCTTCTGATGCTTCTCATCTTCGATCAATTATCGCTTCGATTTCTCTCATACAACACTGTCTTCTCATCTTTATATATAGTATGCAAAACACAAACTCAGTAAGACCCTGCCACTAGAGTTGAGAAAAATTATATTTGTAGTCTAACAAGTGCCCACAGGTCGGGCAGGAAACAAGATAAATGTCAAACAAATTATGGGCCGATACTTGAATGTGTGCAACAAAATTTATTCTTCTATTTTTCAAAAGAATTCAAAAATAAATAAGCGCAGCGCAATTTATTCTTCTATCTATTTTTTTATAATTCCAAAATAAATGAGCATCCGGCAAATTTTGAATTTTATGTGTTCTGATATCATGTAAAAAAATTTGATATTAAACTAAAACTTCAAAATTATAGAATAGTTTAAGAAAATTTAGACTTGTATTTGCATGTGTGCTTCTGAATCCTTACTGATTATTCTCAACTAGTAATTTACACGTGCGATGCACATCTTAATAAATATCATTTTTTTAAAGTAAAAATTTAGACGTAGCCTGAGTTTGAACCTAAGACTTCCTTTATCATAGTCATTCACATGTGTTGCAGACGTTGGTAGATTTACAAATTTACAAATGACACTAAGGCCTTCTCACATATTAGAGATTAGAGATTAAAGATGTTCGTAAAATAATCATTTGCTCATAATAAATTACCCAATGGTTTAGTTAGAGCATCCACAATGATGTTTCTCATATTTGAGAAAATGACATAAATAGAAATAGGAAATAGGCGTGATCGTTGCAGTGGTCGTTTGCTAAAAAATTCTCAAAAAATAAGAAAGACAAAACAACATGTTCGTCTGGCACGTTGAGTAAAAAAGATATTTAAAAATGTTAAGTTAATAATGTTTAAGTTAATTAACTATTGATTAGATATTAAAATAGTTAAATTAAATAAATCAAATATTAAAATATATACTAATTAACACCTAAACTACCTAATAAAGGTGGGGGGTTGTGCTGGACGGGACAACACCCGTCCAAGCCAAAATGGCTTCAAACGGGACAACATGTCCCGTTTGAAGTCGTTTTGATTTTTTTTCTTTCTTCACACGGTACATATTGTACCGTCTGATTATTAAAAATAAAAAATAAAAAAATAAAAAATAATAAAAATGGTTAGACGAAATAATGTGTCGTCCGATCTGATTTTTTTAAAAAAAAAATTGGAACGGAACAACACGTTCCGTCTCCTATATTATGAGAATCGTCATTTCGTTTTTCAAATATGAGAACGTACTGTAACACGTTTGCCATAATAAGAAACGTGTCTACATTACCAACTTCCTCAAAATATAAGAAAATGATAAATATAGCAAATGACTGGGGTATTTCAGAATGAGTAATGCTTTAGCCACTACCAATTTCACTACCATTTCCTTCACTACCTTAGGTGGCATACTCCTATTGGAGAGTTCTCCCGCCTACTCTATCATCCCCTACCTATTGGATTGTGCCACCTAAGGTAGTGAAGAGAAATGTAGTGAAATTGGTAGTGGCTCTAGCATTACTCTTTTAGAATATTCTAGATTCTAGGGTAGGGAACTTTTGTCACGAGGAGAATTTATTTTTTTTATTGGCTTAATCAAGTGCTACTTTATTCATCAGTCTTTTTGCTTTGTTATGGTGGGTGGGCCACGTGCAAGGGACTTGTTGAAGCAATCATGCATGTAAGAGCATCCACAGTCGTTCATGCCAATTTTTGGGTATATAGCAATTTAGAAATAGGAAAAAAGGAATGTTGCTGCAGTCGTTAAAAGCTAAAATATAGCCGGACGGTAGATTATTATCCGTCCATTAAGAATGACGGAGTATTATCGTCCGTTCCAAATTTTTTTTTTAATTTTTTTTTTTAATGCTCTAGAAGACAAAAAATAAAAAAAAAAACAAAAAAAACAAGAATAGGCCAGGGACGGGAGATTATCTCCCGTCATTTTGGCCATGACGTGTACCAATAGTATAAGTTTTTTAGTTTTTTTTTTTTAATGCACTAAACGACAAGAAGGAAAAAAAAAAGAAGAGAAAATTGGCAACGGACGGGAGATTATATGCCGTCAATTTCAAATGACGGTGTATAATCCCCCGTCGGCCAATCGGATCGTTTTTTTATTTTTATTTTTTAAAAAAATTGGTTCGGACGGGATATAATCTACCGTCAATCTCCTTGGACGGTGTATAATAAGCCGTTGGTTGATTATTATTATTTTTTTTTTTAAAAAGCTTCTTAATCATTGGACTTGTACGAGACGGAAGATTATCTTCCGTCAATTGGTTCGGACGGAAGATAATATTGCGTTAGCTATATTTTGCATTTGGCCAAATCGCCTGCTATATTTGGCATCGAACTGTTCATCGTATACCCAAATTTTGGGTATTTGGACGACGACTGCAGCTCGTTTTTTTCCCAATTTTCCAAATTTTGGGTATTTAGCCCACGACTGTGGATGCTCTAATATATAGTGTTTTTTTAATACGATTATTACAAGCATTATAATTGTGCTTTTGTTGCCATTAATTAACGACAAATATTAGAAGTTGGTGAGTGGTAACTTATTTGAGGTTAAGATGGTTGAGGATGAATCTTGACCATCAGATCCAACGATCCAAAATTTTTAGGGACAACTACCTCAACAGATCCAACGATGAATCGGAGCAAGAGACCCGATTTGGAAGGTTTCGCTGCGCAGAAAAGTAATATGCGAAAGGAGGATCGAGGCAAAGCTCAAAGTGGCAGTATACATATGGAAGTTGGTGGGGGAGAGGCCAGGGAGGAAAAGGGAGTGGAGGCACGTCGTGCTAAAGGGAAAAAGGGCAAAAGCGACCCACAAAACGACATGCAAGACCTGCAGAGCAGTTTCCAAAAGGGGCGAGAGTGGGTAGCTGTGGGTAGAGAGTCGACAGAGAAGACTCCCATTTTGGGGAAGAAGACGAAGATCGAAAGACCCTCTAACAGAGTGAAGAAAATAATTTTGGGGAAAATAATTCTTATTCTTCTTGTTGTACTTTATTCTTTACTGTATACATCTATATATAAGGATTACATTCTTGGAGAAGAAGAAAAGAGATTGAGAGAAGATTGGGAAGATGAGAGATTTGGGAAATCTGTTTCCTATATTAGGAAACAGAATATACAATTACTATATTTCAACACTCTCCCTCAAGTTGGTGCATAGATATCGAGTATGCCCAACTTGTCAACAAATTTCAAGAAGAGCCGAGTCAAAACAGCCTTGGTTAGGATATCTGCGAGTTGATCTTCTGACTTCACTTTGGATATCTCAATAACTTTCTCATCTAATTTTTCTTTGATGAAGAATCTGTCCACCTCTATATGTTTCGTCCTATCATGCTGAACTGGATTAGCCGCAATATCACATGCCGCTTGACTGTCACAATACACCTTCATAGGATTTTTTGGACCATAGCCTAAGTCCTGCAACAGGATTTTTAGCCATAAAGCTTCTGTTATACTTAAAGCTACTCCGCGATACTCAGCCTCTGCATTAGAGCGTATAACAATATTTTGCTTCTTGCTCCTCCATGCAACTAAATTTCCTCCAACAAAGGTGAAATATCCTGAAGTGGAGCGCCTATCGATTGTAGATCCTGCCCAATCAGCATCAGTATATGCCTCAACCTTCAAGTGACCATGTTTCGCAAATAAGACTCATTTTTCTGGGGCTGACTTAATGTATCTCATAATTCTCATTACCGTGTCCATATGTTGTTTCCGAGGTGCATGCATAAACTGACTTACCACACTTAAAACATATAACAAATCTGGCCGTGTATGTGCAAGATACATTAATCGTCCAACCAATCTCTGATATCTTTCTTATCACAAGGCACTTGATCAACTTCGTTGCATAATTTTAGTCCTTCTTCCAATGGTGTACTAATCGGTTGACAAGCCAGTTTTCTTCAATAAATCCAAAGCATATTTTCTTTGAGAAAGAAATATTCCCTTTCTTGAGCGAGAAACTTCAATACCAAGGAAGTATCTCAAAGGTCCAAGATCTTTCATTTCGAACTCTTGTGACAAGTAGTTCTTTAATGCCTTCATCTCCTCAGGATCATCTCCAGTTACTATCATATCATCAACATAAATAATAAGAGCAGTAATTTTACCTTCTTTCCTTTTTAGGAATAGAGTATGATCAGAATTACTCTGATCGTATCTGAATGTCCTCATTGATTTTGTAAATCTCCCAAACCAGGCTCTTGGTGACTGCTTCAGTCCATATAATGCTTTCTTCAGACGACATACTTTGTTGCTGTGTTGGACTGGTCTGTTCGACCCTGGTGGAAGATCCATATAGACTTTTTCTGTCAGTTCCTCATGCAAAAATGCATTCTTCACATCAAATTTCTCCAACGGCCAGTCAAGATTTGCAGCAAGTGACAGTAGAACTCGAATAGTGTTGAACTTTGCCATAGGTGCAAATGTTTCGTCATAATCAATTCCATAAGTTTGAGTGTACCCTTTGGCAACCAGCCTTGCCTTGTACCGCTTTATCGAACCATCCGATTTATATTTCACTGTATAAATCCATTTGCATCCTATTGGCCTCTTCCCTGTTGGCAGCTCGACTATCTCCCAAATCTCATTCTTCTTAAAGGACTTCATCTCTTCATCCATAGCTGCTTTCCACCTTGGATCAGCTAAGGCTTCCTGCACACTGTTAGGAATAGATACAGCAGATAATTAATTCACAAATGACTTATTTGATTCAGACAATCGGTGAGTGGATACATAATGACTCATGGGATACTTGACTTTACTAGTGGGATTAGACTCGTAAGTGGGTTTTGGGATACCTCTAGTAGTACGGTTTGGGAGTTCTCTTCTTGGAGCTTCGGACAGCGATGACGATTGGTTTTGGGGTTCTGCTGAGATTAGAGATAGATCTGATGGTACTGGTGGTTGAGATGGTTCAGATGGTGCTGGTGGTGGAGATGGCTCATCTTCATGGAGGTTCGGCACTGTCTGCAGATCTTCGTGGAAATTTTCTTCCTCAACCAAGTTTTCATTCGAGTGATCGTCATTACTTACATCATGATTTTCTCCCCTTATATCTGATTGTTCAGTTTGAATAGTAACCACTTCATAATAGGCAAGAGTTTGAACTTCACCTCGGTACTCCCCCTGAAGTTCAACCTCAGAGAAAAAATACATCTCATCTTCATGGAACACAACATCTATAGTCACAAACTTTTGAGTTAGTGGGTGATAGCACTGATACCCTTTCTTATTCTATGTATATCCCACGAAAACACAGCGGACAGCTCGAGGAGTTAACTTATTGCGTTCATGTTGATGAAGATGAACAAATGCAACACACTCAAACACACGAGGTGGCAAGTTGATGACTTTTGGTGCATTCACAGCTTCAGTTAATGCTTGAAATGGTGTGAGGAAGTTTAGGATATTAGAGGGAACTCGGTTGATTAAGTATGCAGCAGAAGCAAGGGCTTCTCCCCAATAAATGAGTGGCATATTTCCATGGATGAGAGAAGCACGGACCACTTTGAGCAAGTATCTATTTTTTCTTTCTGCCATCCCATTCTGTTGAGGTGTATACGAGCATGTAGTCTGATGAACAATTCCGTATTCCACCAAATATTGTTGCAGATTTGAACTCAGGTATTCTCTGCCATTATCACTCCTAAGAACTTGAATCTGTAATTTATACTGAATCATAACATGCTTGTGAAATTTCTGAAACAAACCACTAACTTCACATTTCGACTTCATCAAACAAATCCAGATCATACGAGTACAGTCATCAATAAAGGTCACAAACCATTTAGCTCCTCCAAATGTAGTGGTTTTGGATGGACCCCAAATATCAGAATGAATAATCATAAAAGGTAGAGAGCTTTTACTTGGACTTAGAGGAAAAGAGACACGATGACCTTTTGCGAGTTCACACACATCACACCGAAAGGCAGATATATCCAACTTCAAAAATAAACTTGGAAATAATTTCTTCAAATAACCAAAAGAAGCATGCCTTAGACGTCGATGCCATAGCCAAATGTCTGATTTCTTCTTCTCATCTTTGGATCCTTCCACACTTAGAGCTTGGGTCAACTTGCTCGAACATTCAGATTCTAAATCCTGGTAATAGTGCTTCCCGTTCCTAACCCCATAACCAATTGCCTTGCGAGTCCGAATATCCTTAAACATGCAATGGGAAGGCCAAAAGACTACAATACAATGTAAGGCAGTAGTTATTTGAGCAACAGATAATAGGTTGAAATTCAAGGATGACACAACTAGGGCCGTATCTAAGGTTTGGTTGTTTGTGAGATGTATGGTACCCTCGCCAGTAACCGTGGCAGGATCACCATTGGCAGTGGACATAGTCGATTTAGTGGATGGTTGAAAATTTTGAACTTGTCTAAAATCAAAAGTCATATAGTCGGTAGCACCCGAATCAATTATCCATGCACTATTCATAACAGAAGCAGAAATATTAAATACCGTACCATCATTACCTGCAGCTATGACTAATGTAAAGGCGAGTCTAATACTCTTCTCAGCTCTATCAGTTTGTCCCATGGTAGCACCCGAAAAACAACGGATCTGATCGACACAACTTGGCCAAGAACAGCAACTAGCAACACAACAAACAACACCAACAGTAACACAGTAAGCACCAACACCAACACCAACAAACACCAATCAAGGATCGGGAGCTCGGGAGGACGACAGGGATGATCAGGATCGGGATCTTCTTCTTCCTCAGATCTGATTTGATCAATCAGCAACTCAGCAAACAACTCACTCAATAAACAACAAGAGAGAGAGAGAGACAGCAGCAACAGTGAAGAGTGGACGGCCGGCCAAGGGGCAGCGGTGCTGACGACCAGGGGCGAGGTCGACGTCGCCGGAGGAGGCGCACGGGGACGGCATCGCAGGCAAGCGGCTTCGGGGTGGTCGGAGAAGAAGGAGGGAAGGGGGAATCAGGATTTTTTTTTGGTTCTGCTGTCGATCGAACGGAAAATGAGAAGGGGGGTTCGGAAGTTGTACTGGCGGCGACGATGGGGTTTGCCAGAGGGAGAAGAGGTGACGGGGGTGGTCGGGAACTCGTTGGAGAAGGTGATCGGAAATTGGGTTTTAGGGGATTTGGGGAAGATGAACAGTAACTATCTAGAGATCTGGAGATCAGGAACGTCAGGAAGATGAAGGTGAACGGGATCTGGAGATCTGTAGACGACGAGGATGATGATCGGTGACGGGATCATCCACGGGATCAGTAACGGGATGATGATCGGTGACGAGATCAGCAACGGGATCTTTGGATGACGAGGAGGCAGATCTGATCACCTCTTCTTCTTCAATTGGCCTAGATCTGGTTAGGCCCTCATACCATGAAGAAAATAATTTTGAAGAAAATAATTTTTATTCTTCTTGTTGTACTTTATTCTTTACTGTATATATCTATATATAAGGATTACATTCTTAGAGAAGAAGAAAAGATATTGAGAGAAGATTGGGAAGATGAGAGATTTGGGGAATCTGTTTCCTATATTAGGAAACAGAATATACAATTACCATATTTCAACGCAGAGTACTCACCCAAAAGGAGAGAGATCCTAGAGTTGGGGCTTTAGATATGGGAAAAGAGAAAGCTCAAAGCAGTAAGGGAGTAGGTAATGGCAGCGAAGAAGGAGAGGGGAAAAAAAACGAAAGAGAAAGGAGTAGGTGAAGACTGCAGCGAGAAGAGGGGAAGTCGACCCTTGATATTACCACCCTCGATCCCGAAGCCCCCCAGTCAGAGTGAGCCACGTGGAGGTGGCGACAGAACCAAGGCGACGCTCAGAGCACGCGCACCAAAGAAGACAGCGGAAGCCTTGGATATAGAGAAAGATGGTTTGCTCCTTCGCGAAGGAGCGAGAGGCTTAAGTGTTTCTGGAGGAGAGGAGGAGAAGTTAAGGGGTATTTATATGAGTGTTAATGGGCCCAAAGAGGGGCCCAAACACAATCAAGTACAACTACCGACGAGTAGTGGGCCCATTGAGGGGTCCGCGACAGGCAGCACTGCTATTTTAGTAGAATCGTCATCAATTTGTGGGCTCATTGAGGAGTCCGTGACGAGAGAGACTGCCTTACAACTGGAAACTCAGCAGGCAGATAGTGACGAGGACTTAGAAGAGCGCTTAAACTTAGACGAATAATTCTCATTTACGGATGAGGAGTCAGATGATCTTGAGTTTGTGGCTGATACACAGAGTGAGATCTCACCAGAGATGGTCTTATCCACCCTCGCAGAATCAGCGCCTGACTTGGGTAAAAGAGGGTCTAGCAGAACAGTTGGGTTCAGGGTACAGCGGTCGCCTAAGAGGGCTCATGCGGAGTCCCTGAATAACTACATGGAGGTTGCCGCGGCGGCCAAAGCTGCAAAATTTGATGATGGAGCTTCTGCCACAGGAGCGAGAAGGAGGATTGCCAGAGTCTTCTAGGAGGAAGAATTTGATGATGAGGAGGTAGAGTTTGGGTCGACACTGGACTGAGGGGTAGGCGCCCTCCATACTCAAATGGAACATGCTACATCGGATTTCCATTAGCCGCAATCTCCTATACTTTATATTTTGCTTCGATCTACTGTACTTTTGGTTGTATGTTGTATGGATGATTAGACCCACCCCCTAGGATTTTGTTGGGAGATTATGTTTTATTTCCTGCACTGTACTTTTGTATTTCACCCGGTACACCGGGGTTGTTTTATTAATTTCTTATTAATGAAACAGGGTGGCGTTATTCCACCTTTAACCTTAAAAAAAACTTCTTTGAGGTTGCTAATTTTTTTTTGTATATTCGATTTAAGTTTATATAGTCACAGTCTAAATTTGAGTTAATGACTTATTAGAGCATCTGTAGTCGTTTATTAGATACCCAAATTTTATAAATTTTGGCAAAATTAATCCAGCAGTTGTTGGTTAAATAAATATTTAAATTCTGGGTTTGAGGGGAATAGGCAATATTTGGGAAGAGAAATAAAAATTTGGAAAATATATCTATCGAAAGATCATCTTTCGTTCGTTCAAAAAAAAATTCCAAAAATTTATCGGACGAGATAATCTTTCGTCCCCCCATTTTTTTTAATAAAATAAAAAGGACGGGAAATGATATCCCGTCCGTGCATTTTTTAAATTTTAAAAAACCTTAAAATCTCGGACGGGATTTGATTCGCGTCCGATGCATTTTTTCCCTAGAAAGTTGAAGGGTGTTTCTATGGAATTAAGCATATAGGATTTGTTATGCATACATAGTAGCTTTGAGATTGATGTGAATTTTTGGATCAAGGGCTCAGATGGAATGAGACCTATATGAATTATTATGTGTATATATGCGTAAATTTTCTTTTAAATCTTACTGAAAAAAGTCTTGGACGGAATTTCATCTCCCATCCGTGCAATTTTTTTATTTATAAATATTTGAAAGATAGGATTCCGCAATTTTTTTATTTATAAATATTTGAAAGATAGGATTTGAACGAAATAATATATTATCCACCGTCCGTTACTAATAATCGAATTTTGGATTCAAACGACTACCGCTGCAACTCTAAATTTCTATTTTAAATATCAAACATTCAAAGTTTAGGTTATAACGACTAGGAGATGCTCTTTATAGGAGTGTCAGGTTGACCATGGACATTACAATTTACAAAGTAAAGTCTTGAAAAATGGCAATTTTATAGAATGAACCTTATAAAAAAAAATTATGCGAATCAACCTCCCCATAAGATATTTGCAGAAATCAACCTCTGACTGACACGTCATGTAGACGTGTTAGAAGTCGAGTAAGTAAGAGCTTAGAGCATCTGTAGTCGTTTGCTATATATCGATAATATCGATATTTGGTATAAAAAGTAGCTGCAGTCGTTTGCTATATATCGATATTATCGATAAATCGCTACAGTAGATTGCTATAAATGAGAATCGAAATAGCTTTTATCGATAAGTCAGCGACGGTGTTCGAAGCGCCGTCCCACGCGAAAAATTATTATTATAATCATCGGACGGCACTTCAAGTGCCGTCTGTTTGAAAAAAACCGAATTTATCCGATAAAGCCTTTTTTTCCGGACGGCACTTGATGTGCCGTCCGTCGACCTTTAATAAAAAAAATAAAATCTGCTGGAAGTAAAGATAATTAGGTATTAAGTAGCTAATTAGGTATTAATTAAGTAGCTATTAAGTATAGATTAGGTAATTATTATGTGCTTAGTGTCCAAATGTGTCAGAAAAGGTGCTAGAGTCCAAAAGTGAAGGTGCTAGAGTCCAAAAGTGTGTTGGACGGCACTTCATGTGCCGTCCTAGACACACGGTGCATATTTTTTTTTTTGTTTTTTTTTTTTAAACGGACGGCACTTCATGTGCCGTCCGACGATTCCGCGCGCTTTTTCGCCCTCCAACGGCATATGAAATACCGTCGCTTAATATTAAATGATTGATTGCTATAATATAGCTTTCGACGAGTGCAGCGAAATCCAAATTTCTATTTCTATTTATCGATATATGGATAATTTTAACAATAACGACTACAGATGCTCTTAGAACGGTAACAAGAACCCGACTTCGCAAACTCCAAACAAAATGTAAATGAAGAAACCGACTTTTCCAAAATCAAGTTCTTTGTTAATTTTATTTACTTGTTTAGAATATTTTTATAAAAACAATTTATCAACTGACTTTTTAAAAATAACAATTGAGTGTATTCTTCTTTAAGAATTATGGCAAACTTTTTCTGAGAATCCGGGCGTTTGTAGAACCGGACTTGTAAGAAAAGGGCTCTAATCTCAATAACAGAGGATTAGAGAATTCTTCTATATCGAATGGTGTTTTGGTTACAGTAGATAAGCTCATAAGCATCAATGTACAAATAAAGATAACAATGAGTTTGTTTCTTGTTACAGCAGATCAGGGAATAGCTGAGTGATATGTTGATTGATGAGGTTGGCATATGGATAGAGGATAAGGTGGATCCGATACTGTTATCAGCCTCCCTAAAGCTGCTCCTAAAGCTGAGTGACTGAGGTAGTGTTTGGCCCAGCTTAAAATTAGCTTAGCTTCTCCTTTAGAAGAAGAAGCTGGGCCAAACACACATTTTGAAAAGCTCTACAAAAAAAAAAGTAGCTTTTTTTTATGAAGAAAAGGAGCTCTAAAAGAAGCTCCCAAAACCTACTTCTAGCTTCTAGCTTCTAGCTTCTAGATCAAAACCAACAAAAAAAAAACAAATCAAAACCCAAAAATCGTCTTCTTCGTTCGTTCTTCGTCTTCGTCTGTCTTCTTCGTTCGTTCTGTCATCTTCTTCTTCTTCGTTCTTCTTCGGCCATGGCAGAAAGAGAGATTCCAGATCTGAGATAAATCGTTCTTCGTCGTTCTTCGTCGTTCTTCGTCCCAAAAGTCGTTCTTCGTCGTTCTTCGTCCCAAAAATCGTTCTTCGTCGTTCTTCTTCTTCTTCATTCCAGATCTGAGATAAATCGTCTTCTTCGTTCGTTCTTCTTCGGCCATGGCAGAAAGAGAGATTCCAGATCTGTCTTCTCCGGTGGCCATGGCAGAGATTCCTGACCGTGGATGGTGGAGATTAGGGTTTAGGTGAAGATTAGGGATTAGGGATTAGGGATTTGGGATTTGGTGAAGATGATGTATAAAAGTAGCTTTTAATTGATATATGCCAAACAACTTCTAGCTTAAAAGTAGCTTTAAAGTTAAAAAAAAAGCTGACTATCCAAACAGCTTCAGCTTTTAATTTCAAAGCTGTACTTTCTAGCTTCTCCTTTAGAAGTAGCTTTAAAGCTAAAAAAAGCTAGGCCAAACGCACCCGAAGCTTGCGTTGTAGGGTAATGAAGATGAGTATATATAGGGGCCTTTCGGTTGCGTACTGAGTTTTGATGTGCACTAGCGGGCGCACCACTGATGCCGCGGCATCAGTACAAATTTTTAAAAAATATACAGTGATGCAGCAGCGGCATCAGTGGTGTGCACGTCAGTGCGCACCAAAACCCAGTGCACAACTGAGCTTTAGTAAAGGATCGAGATTCAGTCGATTGTTTCTTAG
The DNA here is from genome assembly GCA_017893485.1 of Hemerocallis citrina. Taxonomy (NCBI): domain Eukaryota; kingdom Viridiplantae; phylum Streptophyta; class Magnoliopsida; order Asparagales; family Asphodelaceae; genus Hemerocallis; species Hemerocallis citrina. The sequence goes on from JACEHZ010000210.1 coordinate 14,579, forward strand.
CACTCCAAGTAATCGGATTTGAGCCAAGATAAACACATATCCCCTAGTAGATCTCCGGTCTAATGGACTTCCAGCCCAATCTGCATCACAAAATGCTACAAGACGAAGAGGGGTGAAGTGCAGGCCATAGTGTTGGGAAAAACTCGGTATTTTCCCGCTTCGTGAACTTAAGATGGGCACTTAAAGATATAGATAGAAATAGATGCAAGAGAGATTTACAACTCAAATGGAGATTCTTCTACTATACAAAGAGTAGTAGGATTACAAGAATTGACTCTCTATAACACACTCTCACAATTTTGTGGCCCACTCAAGCTTGAGGATTAGAACTTCTCAAGTTATCTTACTTTCTCTCAAAGTGGCTCTCTAACTCTCACTTTGGATTACAAGAACATGTTTTTGGAGTGAGTAGGAATGAAGACTTCCACCCCTATTTATACTACTCCACACCCACAATGAACGATGAAGATTAATTTGATCCAAGGGTGGAGATTAACTCTCTAGAATTCTCCATTTCTAGAGATCTCCATGAAACTATACCAACTCTCTAGAATTCTCCATTTCTAGGGATCTCCATGAAACTATACCTTTCAACTTCCTTCCACACTCTTCCATGAAGCTCTAGGATACTCCACATCTCTAGAAAATTCCATATTATTCTCAATTAAGGAAGGACCCAACAAATCTCTCCCTCCTGACTTAATTGGGAGATAGTAGCAAACCGGCACCTTGACAACAATCCTCAAATTTATTTGTCGGTATTACCTTGGTCATCATGTCGGACCAGTTTTCTTCCGTGTGAACTTTCTCAAGGTGTATGCGCCTTTCTTGGAGAGCTTCTCGGATCCAATGATACCGTGTATCAATGTGCTTTGTGCGAGAATGAAAGGTAGAGTTCTTTGCTAAGTAAATTGCACTTTGATTGTCGCACTTCAAGACATACGTATCTTGGACTACTCCTAGCTCTAGCAGCAAATTCTTCATCCACAACATCTCCTTGCAAGCTTCAGTAGCTGCGATGTACTCAGCTTCGGTAGTGGACAAAGCAACACACTTTTGCAAATTTGATTGCCAAGAAACAGCTCCCCCTGCTAGAGTAGTTAGGTATCCTGATGTTGATTTCCTAAAATCAACGTCACCAGCTAAATCTGCATCTGTGTATCCTTCTAACACAGATTTTCCATTTCCAAAACATCAACACTTTTTGGAAGTACCTCGTAGATACCGAAAGATCCATTTGACTGCATCCCAATGTTCTTTCCCCGGATTGGCCAAGAAGCGACTAACAACACCAACTGCATAGGCGATGTCGGGTCTTGTGCATATCATTGCATACATAAGATTACCTACCACGGATGAATAAGGAATCGTCTTCATTTTCTTCTTTTCTTCCTCACTTTTTGGACTTTGCTCCATACTCAACTTGAAGTGTCCAGCAAGTGGTATGTTGACCGGCTTCGCTTTGTGCATGTTGAATCTTTCCAACACTTTCTCAATGTACTTCTCTTGTGATAACCACAATAACTTTCTTGATCTATCACGAGTGATCCTCATTCCAAGGATTTGTCTAGCCGGTCCCAAAACTTTCATGGCGAAGCTCTTGCTTAGATCCTTTTTCAAAGCATCAATTTTTGTGCGATCTAGTCCAATAATCAACATATCATCAACATAGAGTAAGAGTATGCGGAAATCACCACCTCCATACCTCTTTATGAAGACACAATGATCGCTTTCCGTCTTCTTGAAGTCATGTTCTGCCATGAAGGACTCGAACTTCTTGTACCATTGTCTTGGTGCTTGCTTAAGGCCATATAGACTCTTCGTTAGCCGGCACACCAAATTCTCTTTGCCAGGAGCTTTGAACCCCTCTGGCTGCTCCATGTAGATCTCTTCCTCTAGATCTCTATGAAGGAATGCTGTCTTGACATCGAGTTGTTCAATCTCCAAGTCTTGTACCGCTGCTAGGCCAAGAACAACACGGATGGATGACATTTTTACCGCCAGAGAAAATATTTCTTCAAAATCAATACCTTTCTCTTGACTGAATCCCTTAACAACCAACCGAGCTTTGTAGCGAGGCTTCGAGCTACTATCTTCGGTCTTGATTCGATACACCCACTTATTCTTCAAGGCTCTTTTTCCTTTTGGAAGATCCATTAGTTCGTAAGTATGATTCTCATGCAAGGATTGCATCTCCTCTTGCATGACTTTTATCCACTCTTCTTTATGAGTGTCAGTTATGGTTTCCTTATAACTTTGAGGCTCCCCCTCATCGGTGACCGTCACAAACTCCTCCGTGGGATAACGAGTAGATGGTCTTCGGTCTCTCGAAGATTGTCTCAACTCTAGTGGAGAGCTTGACTCATCTTGAGTCTCTAGATTATTTTGCTCTAGGATAGGCTCGAGATCTTCAGCTTCATTATTTTCTGGTGTGACATTCTCCTCTTGATGAGCCAGTGTAAGGTCTATACTACAATTGCTTCTCAATCTTGGCCTCTCCGATTTCTGGATATCTTCAATTGTTTGGTCCTCGAAGAATAACACATCTCGGCTACGAACAATCTTCTTGTTGATTGGATCCCAAAGTCGGTATCCAAACTCATCCTTTGGCGAGCGAAGGTAGATGCATTCCTTTGTCTTTACATCCAGCTTGGCTCTCTCGTCTTTAGGTATGTGAACAAATGCTTTGCATCCGAACACCTTGAGATGATTGTAGGTAGCCTTTTTGCCTGACCAAACTTCCTCTGGGATAGCTCCGTCCAAAGGTACCGATGGTGAAAGGTTGATGACGTCAACAATGGTCATCACAGCTTCCCCCCAGAATGACTTAGGCAATTTGGCATGAGAGAGCACACATCGAACTCTTTTCTCGATAGTTCGATTCATTCTCTCAGCTAATCCATTTAACTGCAGTGTCTTGGGTGGAGTCTTCTCTAGTCTTATTCCATATTTCCTGCAATAGGCTTCAAAGGGACCTCTATATTCACCTCCATTGTCTGATCGGACACATTTGATCTTCCTTCCTGTCTCGCATTCCACTCGGGCATGAAACTCCTTGAATGCATCAAGCACTTGATCCTTTGTTTTTAATAAGTGCAACCACACCTTCCTTGAATGGTCATCGATGAAGGTGACAAAATATGATGCACCGCCAATGGACGTCTCGGACATTGAGCACACATCGGTGTGTACAAGATCTAAGATATTCTTTCTCCTTGTGGGTGGAGAAGATCTTTTGAAAGCAATTTTATGTTGTTTTCTAGCCAAGCAATGAGCACAAGGATCAAGTGTTTTACCTTTCACATCAGGAAGAACTTGGTTACGAGCGAGTTTGTGAAGACCTTTCTCGCTTATGTGTCCAAGTCGTCTATGCCATATATCCATATCATCGGTGGTGATATTCACCTCCCCTTTGCAGAGCTTGGCTTGCATCACGTACAATGACCCCTCCTTCTTTTCTCGAACCACGACTAAACTTTCTTTGGTGAGCTTCCACTTTCCTTCACCAAAGTAATTCACCAGACCCACATCATCAAGCTTTCCAGCAGAGATAAGATTGAGACGCATAGCTGGGACGTGTCTCACATCTTTTAGGACAAGCCTGCATCCAGTGCTTGTTGTAAGGATGATGTCACTTATCCCGACAATTTTGTTCCTATCTTGATTTCCCATTTGCACCGTACCAAAGTCACCGCTTTGGTAGGATGAGAAGAAACTTCCATGGGGAGTGACATGGAAGGAAGCACCAGAATCGATAATCCAAGAACTATCATCATAGGCAATGTTTAGGATATTGCCTTCTCCAATGAGATAAATCAGTTCTTCTTTTGTAGCAACAGCGGTAGTACTCTTCTCTTCTTGCTTCTTGATTTGGTCTGGCTTCACGTCACCCGCCTTTTGACCTCTCTTGAAGGATCGACACTTTGCTTTCTTGTGGCCCATCCTTCCACAGTAGTAGCATGTAATCTTTGATTGTGATTTGGATCTACCTCGGGATTGGTTTGATTCTCGACCCTTGCTACGTCCACGACCATCATTCTTTACCCGATTTTCGAAAACATTTGCCTCAGAAAAGACAGAATCACCTCGTTCCTTCCTCCTTGCTTCTTCACCAAGAAGGCTATCACTGACGGTATCCATGGTAAGCTTTCCTTCAGGAGTTGAGTTACTAAGTGTAATCACGAGTGTATCCCAACTTTCAGGCAATGAGCTAAAGAGTAAAAGGGCTTGCAACTCATCTTCAATCTTCAATTCAGTTTTCATTAGCTGATTTACGAGCCCCTTGAAATTATTCAAGTGCTCAATCATGCTTTGACCATCCTTATACTCCAACTTTACCAACCGTCGAACTAAATTGGCTTTGTTACGAGGCGTCTTCTTTTGAATCATGGAATCAAGCTTTGTCCATAATTCATAAGCATTTGTATACATAGAGACATGCTCGAAGAGAGATCGGTCGATGTACTTACGAATTATGGCAACGGCTTTTCGAATGAGCTCCTCCCACCTTGGTATTGTGGATGATGGACTCATGCAAGTCTTTGCAATATAGATGATCTTCCATCACCGGCTTCCAATACGAGTAGTTGTTGGCGGTAAGTTTGAACATATCTCCATCATGGGTGACGATGTCCTCCATCTTAAATCGCACGAGATGATGACGACTGTCACGCCCCGCTTCCCAAAAATATGGAATACGAGCACGTGACGAAGTCCAGCGGATGATTTTTACATCATCCATAAGCTGTAGGATCGACTCAGCATCATAACAAGAATATAACCAGATTTATATATATAACCAAGCATGTATGAATAATTTATTAAGCAACAGAAAACAATTTAAACAAATAATAATATTCAAATAGTTCTCATGTCTGGATCAAGTGTAAACTCGAAAACAAGTCTTATACAGCAGGAGAAATAAATACCTTAAGAAAAATAATTATTTAAACAGGTCCTTGCTCCAAGCAAAACCTGAAATGTCTGATCGCCAAATTCCAGCAGGTAGCTTGTCCCAAGTCTGCTTAATAAATATAAAAGGAAAAACAGGGAAAACAAGAGAGAATGCCCTTAGTGCAAGCTAGGGCCACAAATAGTAAAAACGAGTACAAGTAGGGGGAACAGGAATCAAGAATGCAACAGGGATACAACAAGTAGGGGGAACAACCAGGAATTAGCTAGCAAGGGTGGACTTCTTAGTAAACAGACTAGTTAACAACTGCTAATGGTAAAGCATATGTCAGGTGAACTTGTTGGGGTATCTAACATCAACTATCATGTTTCATGTGTCAGCTTTCATGTATCAAGTTTCATGTTTCGAGTTACAGGTGTCATGTTCAAATTTCCATGTATCAGATATCAGGTAACCAGGTAATCAGGTAACAGGATAATCAGGTAACAGGTATTAAGTTCAAGTCTTGTGTGATTACTATCTAGGTAGCACGACATGCATCCATACTTTTACTACATGGTTGCTACAGTCAAAACAAATTTCGTTTAGACCTAGTAATGGAGTCTATAGGGCGGTGTACTCAGGTTTCAGGTATCAGGTATCAGGTATCAGGCAGGCACGGTTCATGAATACGAAATTAAATAACAGGTTCACGAAACGAGTTCGTGAATACTAACAGGTTCAAGGACCACACAGTGGTTCCATGAATACAACAGGTTCATGAGTCAAGTAACTGACTCCATGAATACATCACATGCAACAGGTTCATGAACCGAGTACTGGGAAACACGGGCCCCCTTCTGAGTACACTTACCTATATTGTCCACCCTATAGTCTTTCCCTTAATCCCGGCTTATTACATTTGTTCAGGCAGAATTTGTATATTTGTATTTATGCATATGAAATAGAGTTGAAATAATGTAGATTAATTCTAAGAAAAATTGGGGATGTCCTATGGGGTGTCCAGCAACTACATATAAAATTTCGTGTGAAACGCTCGCTGTTTACACAGCTAAAATAATTTGCAAAGTAAACGTATACAGCAGTTTTGCAAATCTGCGTCTACTGACACAGTTGCAGTATAACTGCCATAACTCCTAGACCGTAACTCCAAATTCGAACATTTTGGAGTCTATCGAGATCTACACATCCGGATCTACAATTTATATTCAGGGCTCGGACCCAGATTCGAATGAAAAAAGGGTCGAAACCGCAAAAGAATATTCAGACAGCAACACGTGGAATTAACTTGCTAGTGTAGATTTCATGGAAAAATGTTATTTGGTGTCTAGGTCATTATGTGGCATAAATACATGATAATGGAGGTCAAAACAGCAAATAATAAATGTTTTTCAAGTCATAATAGTCGGAAGTTCGTCAAAATAATAATTATATATGTGTCTACAATTTAGGGCTCCTTAATTCATATGTCTATGTTTTCATGTGTCCAAGGTTAAAAGAGTCCAATGATTATAATTTAAATACAAGGAAATTTTGTGACTCTTAGATTTGTCAATTTGGAGGTTCAAGATTGATCTACAATGATATTTCAAAGAGGAGTCACAAGCTAACTATTTGTAGTATTTCAAGGGTGCTTGTACTAGAACAATAAAATGTACAAGGATACTTGCCTTAGATGACGATGATAAACTCCACCAGTGGTAGCAATTTGGGTAGAAAAATCCCGGAAGAAGTCCTCAAAAAGCGCGTGCAAAAATCTACCGAAGATCGAGTTTTCCTCACACGCGATCGGCCCAAAACAGCGGACAGCAAAAGCGGATCCGATGCGGCAAAAAAGCGTACAGCGGCGGCGGCGAATCAGAACGCTTCAGTGCAGCGGATATGTACCGAACACGGGACAGCAAGCGTCGGATCTGTTGTGGCCGAACACGAAACAGCGATCACCGGCGCGGATCTTGGCGCGATCCGACGGCCCAAATTCGACCCCGTCTTTCCCTCCTTCTTCTTCGTTCGTTCTCTGCTTCGAAACAGGGAGAGAGGGATGGGGACGAGCGGCGACAGCGGGGTTCTTCGACGGCGGCGCTACGTCGGGAAGCGACGCAGCGACGGTGGCACGAGGGTGGATGGAAGGCGACGGCGGGACTGCTCTGTTCGTGGGTTCGAACAGAGGGTGAGAGCGGGAGTGGGCGTTGGGGTCCGGCGGCGTCTGGCGACGCAGCGGAGAGGTAGAGGCGGTCGAGGGGGGTGTGCTGGAGGCGGCGAAGTGATGGGGATCTGGTCGGAGATGGCGAAGTGGGCTCTGGAGTTGGTAATGGGTTCGGAGCTTTTTGGGTTCGAAGGTTGGAGAGGATGGTGACGATGCGATGGAGTTGAGGAGGTGGTGGTGCTGTGGGGGTCGACGAGGCGAAGGTCGGAGGTGCGGTTGGGCGAAGTGATCGGAGACGAAGGTGATAGGCGAGGGGTTGGTTGGCGAAAACGAAGGAGAAAGAGACGGAGCGGATAAATAAGAGAGCGGCGGGGTTAATTGAGGGTTTAACAGTGATTAGGGTTGGATTAGGGTTAGGGTAGGGTTATATAGTAGGGTTTGTGGGTATTGGGTTTTGGGGATCCGTTTCAAAAAGAGCCCAACAGGAGAAATGATCAAAATGCACTAAAATGGAGATTAGAGAGAAAAAAGAGAAGAATTTTTCCATTTTTCATGAAGAACGATACAAATGGCACACAATTGAATTTGATAAAAGGACCCAAAATTTGAATTGAGACAAAAATAATAATTTTATTCAATCTGAACAAAATACATGATCTCAAATAGACGAGAGAGTACAATTTAGCAAAATACAGTATAAAAGTACAAATACAGGGAAACAAGAGTTACAACGACGGTGTGTGAACCTGGCTCTGATACCACTGTTGGGAAAAACTCGGTAATTTCCCGCTTCGTGAAGTTAAGATGGGCACTTAAAGATATAGATAGAAATAGATGCAAGAGAGATTTACAACTCAAATGGAGATTCTTCTACTATACAAAGAGTAGTAGGATTACAAGAATTTGACTCTCTATAACACACTCTCACAATTTTGTGGCTCACTCAAGCTTGAGAATTAGAACTTCTCAAGTTATCTTACTTTCTCTCAAAGTGGCTCTCTAACTCTCACTTTGGATTACAAGAGCATGTTTTTGGAGTGAGTAGGAATGAAGACTTCCACCCCTATTTATACTACTCCACACCCACAATGAACGGTGGAGATTAATTTGATCCAAGAGTGAAGATTAACTCTCTAGAATTCTCCATTTCTAGAGATCTCCATGAAACTATACCAACTCTCTAGAATTCTCCATTTCTAGAGATCTCTATGAAACTATACCTTTCAACTTCCTTCCACACTCTTCCATGAAGCTCAAGGATACTCCACATCTCTAGAGAATTCCATATTATTCTCAATTAAGGAAGGAACCCAACACATAGGTGATTGTACCATTCAAAATTTGTAATATGCGTTCTTGAGATGCATGCATGAATTGGCATACCTGATTGACATCAAAGGCAATATCAGGCCGTGAGAGAATAACATACTGGAGAGGACCAACGAGACTCCTAAACTGTCTACGGAGTTTAGAAATTTCCTAGCCACTCAAGAAATCTTTCCTCAAATGTCTTGTCATGTAGCTCATACTCAAAATGACACTGCTGAAAGAAAACATAGGCATGTTATTGAAACCACTAGGGTCTTACTTCTTTCTGCCTCTATTCCTCCTCAATTCTGGGTTGAAGCTGCTCTTACTTTTTGTCTACTTAATCAACATCCAACTTTCGACTATCATTGGTGGTGATACTCCATTCTCTCGACTCAAAGGCAAAGCTCCATCGTATAACCACATTGGGAATTTTGGTTGTGTTTGTTATGTTCTTCTTCCATCTCGTCAACGTAACAAATTATTCGAACAATCTGTTGAATGTATATTCCTTGGTTATGATCTTGAGCGAAAGAGCTATTGCTGCTATGATCCCAAAATAAGACGTCTTCATGTGTCTCGTGATGTTCACTTTGTAAAGATCGATTCTACTTCAGTAAAATTGATTCTTCTACATTTGATCATCATTCTTTGAACTCTATATATCTATCTTCCACCTTGCTTGATTCATCTCCTATGATTGTTGCATCATCTCATATCCTGCCCACACCTACACAAGAGTCTTGTCCTCAACCATCTCCTTCCTTAGCTCGTCCTCATATTCAGCCACTTCTGCATCACTTTACTTGTCGTGCTCAACCAATGACACATGAACCATCAATGCTTTCACCGACTCGTACAGTTTCTCCACTTGCTGATCCATCTGAATCTTGCTATCCTTTGAGGTCTCACCGTCCTACTTTTCGGTTTACCTACCCATCCTCGGGTAATCCGAAGTCTGCTACTTTTCTTGATGTTATTCATTCTCAAATTGAACCTCAAAACTTCAAAGAAAAATCACAGATTCCTGTTTGGCAACATGCTATAACAGATGAGGTGGATGTTTTCAGCAGTACATGCACTTGGAAATTTGTTCCATCTCCTTCAGGAGTACAACCGATTACATGCAAGTGGGTTTATAAGATCAAAACTGAGTTTGATGGCACTATTGATCGCTACAAGACTCATCTTGTTACATGAGGTTTTCAACAAGAATATGAGATTAACTATCAGGAAACTTTTGCTCAGGTTGTACACATAACCACTGTTCGAAACCTTGTTATTGTTGCAGTTCGTAACTGACCTCTGTGGCAATTGGATGTGAAGAATGCATTCTTTCATTGTGAACTTTATGAAGAAGTTTATACGCTTCATCCTCCTGGTCTACATCATCTTACAATTATTGTATATTTCATCTTCGACATGCACTCTATTGTCTTAAACAAGCTCCACGTGCTTGGTTTGAGTGTTCTAGTTCCATAGTTCGCTCTGTTAGTTTTCGTCAGAGTATTCATGATTCGATTATGTTCATTCATTCCACTGAAAAATGCCACACAATTTTGCTGCTATAAGCTGATGATATTATTCTTACTGGTGACGACCATGCCCATATTCAGACTGTGAAAATATATCTACAGAATCAGTTTGCAATGTCTGATCCTTGCCTTCTACGGTATTTTCTTGGGATTGAAGTTATTAACTCTAGTGACCGTGATTATATTCTTTCTCAATAAAAATATACCGCAGATCTTCGAGTTTGTTCAAATATTTCTGAAACTCGTACTAATGCAACCCCTATGGAATTCTACTTGAAAATTCGGGCAACAGATGAGACTCCTCTTCCTGATCCTACTTGATACCAGCATCTTGTGGATAGTCTAGTCTATCTCACCATTAACCGACCAGACATATCTCATGCATTCCATGTTTTGAGCCAGTTTGTGTATGTAATACCCCGTATTTGCAGCGAACAGTCGACTGGTCCATTTAGCAGTCGACTGCTACTACATAGTTGTGCCGGATTGGTTGGGCCAGATTTGAGAAGGATTTGAAAATTTTAGTCCCACATGGGAGGTGCACAAAAACTAATTTGAGTATAAATATAATTAGCCAATGATCAAGAGTCACCTAATTGGTTAACCACCTTTTGAGAGGCAGCCTGTGGTGGGCAGTTGTACTACATAGTATCTAATTTGTCTTCTGAAAATATTAAAATTTGTCTGAGTATTGGGGCAGGGCGTTACAAATGGTATCAGAGCCGACTTTCGACACCGGGTGTATTTGCATGTCGAGGGTCTTGAAGACCTATTCGTGGGGTACACGACAGGGAGATAATTCTCCGGATAGGCAGGGAGATGATTCTCCGGATATGTTCGCGTGTCGAGGGTCTACGGACCTATTCACGGAGCATGCAGGGTGTTAGAAAGGCGGATCCTACACTAGATGTGTGTCCCGTACTCAGCGAGGACGCTGATTTCTAAAGGTGGGGTGTATGTAATACCCCGTATTTGCAGCGAACAGTCGACTGGTCCATTTAGCAGTCGACTGCTACTGCATAGTTGGGCCGGATTGGTTGGGCCAGATTTGAGAAGGATTTGAAAATTTTAGTCCCACATGGGAGGTGCACAAAAACTAATTTGAGTATAAATATAATTAGCCAATGATCAAGAGTCACCTAATTGGTTAACCGCCTTTTGAGAGGCAGTCTGTGGTGGGCAGTTGTACTACATAGTATCTAATTTGTCTTATGAAAATATTAAAATTTGTCTGAGTATTGGGGCGGGGCGTTACAGTGTATACCCCTACATCTGTGCACTATGACCATCTACTTTGGATACTTTGCTATCTTCGTGGAACGATCATTCGTTCCCTATTCTTCTCCAAGTCCTCTTCACTCGCACTGAAGGCCTTTACTGATGTCACATGAGCTAGTAATCTTGATGATAGGCGATCCATCAAGGACTATTATGTTTCTTGGGACTTCTCTCATTTCCTGGAAGTCCAAGAAGCAGACTACAGTCTCTCGTTCGAGTTCTGAGGCTAAACTTCATGCTCTTGCTGCGACCACAATAGAAGTAGAATGGTTGCAATGGTTACTGGAGGACCTCAGCATTGTTTCGAATCCTACTCCCGTCTTTTGTGACAACACTAGTAGTATCAGAATTGCTTCTGATCTGGTTAAGCATGTGCTCACAAAACATATTGGTATTGAAAATTTCTTCACTTGGGAACGCGTTCCTAACGTCATATCACTTCATTTTGTGCCTTCTGAAGCTTAATGTGAGGATTTCTTTACGAAATCTCAAATGAAGGTCTAACATCACGCATTGCTTTCCAAACTCACTCTTGTTGATCCACCATGAGTTTGAGATGAGCTATTATATCTATATCTTATACTAATAGGAGAGAGAGTTTACCCCATCTCTCATTTCTCTATTTTGAAATAAAGAAACGAGAGGAAAACTAGAGATTCCTATTTAACTAACACGTGTACTATGCACGATTTTATTAAAAAAATCAAAACAAAATAAAAACCACAATCACTCAAACACAGTCTCATCCCTTCACACATTCCCAAACCCACCCCAACGAGAAATAGTATGCAAAAAATGCTGCTCCTGCCCCCAACAGCTTTAGTAATATTCAATTGAATAACATTATGGTTTGGCAGTAATTCCCTAAACCATCTTCTCATGTGAATGATAATGAAGATTTCAGTGATTATGATAGGGATAATATTCATAAGTTTCTCTCAATTCTCTTACACTTTTTTGGAATTCTATAATTTTATGAGTCTCTCAAAACTATTTTAGGTTGTGCAATTTGCATAGGGTAACACTAGTGTGTGTGTGTGTGTGTGTGTGTGTGTGTGTCTATATATATATATATACACACACACTAATAATTTACATGTGCGATGCACGTCTTAATAAATATATATTTTTTAAAGTAAAAATTTTGACGTAGTCTGGCCTCGAACCTGAGACCTCTTTTATATTAGTTATGTACGGACAATGCACGTCTTAATAAGACTAGAAGGATTTGAAAGGCATTATGGCATTAAGATTTCGAAGGTTTAGCCAAGGTTTAGCTCAGGACCCCACTACTCGCCGTATTTGGTTTGGTATTGCTATCGCACATGACTTTGAATTTTTTAAAATATAAATAAAAACTATGACGTAGTGAGAACTCGAACCTGAAACCACCTTCATATTAGTTATGTACGTGCATCACACACGTTGATAGATTGACACAAAGGTCTTCTCCCATTATATATATATATATATATATATATAAATGCTCCATTGAAAACAGGTTCGTTTTCACCAGGTTGGAAAACAGCGATCTGAGCCGTTGGATCGCTCTTGATCGTGATCAACGGCTCAGATCGCTGCCGCCCATCACCCATCTCACTTAAGTGGCGGAGGGTTAATTTGGGAATTTCGTCCCAAATAACTCTTCGCCTCATTCGCTCTAAAAAATTGAATGAACCTAGGCCGAGGTTATAAAAAATTGAATAAACCTAGACCGTTGTTTGGAACAACGGCCTTTTATAACCTATGCCGTTGTTCCCAACAACGACCTCGGCTATAAAATTTCGCTGTATCAAATTACGTAGGCTATAAAATTTTATAGCCTAGGCCATTGTTGGGAACAACGGCCTAAGTTATAAAAGGCCGTTGTTCCAAACAACGGCCTATGTTTATTCAATTTTTTAGAATCCGTGATGCGAAGAGTTATTTGGGACAAAATTTCCAAATTAACCCTCCGCCACTTAAGTGAGATGGGTGATGGCCGACGGCGATCTGAGCCGTTGATCACGAACAAGAGCGATCCAACGGCTCAGATCGCTGTTTTCCAACCCGGTGAAAACAAACCCGTTTTCAATGGATATATATATATATATATATATATATATATATATATATATATATAAGCAGTGGCGGGGCTAGGATTTTCATCCAGCGAGAGCGAAATCACAAAAACCACAAATTTATAAAAGGGAGACTTATGGTGTGTAGTTTTTGTTAAAAGATGTTCTAGTGCAATATGAGACTAGTTTGAAGTTAATTTATAGTTTTTGAAATATGGAATACAAAGATAATTTTAAGTCAGTCAATTATTATGAAATATCCAATTTAGCAGCAATTTGTAGCATCACTTGCTTGCTCAGAAAGATAAAGGCGCTGGCGGTTCTTGTATTTTGAAGCTTCTAGCTTGGGACCCCACCTTTACAAAAAAAATAAAAATGCTATGATATAATATATAAAAAATACAAATGCAATTATCATGTGAAATCATGCATATACACTAGGATATGCTCATCGAAAACAAAATGTACAGTAGTTTTGATAAGTTATCTCAACAAAGAAGCAACTGATGTGAATTATTTGTACAACCTGATTATGTTGAGATCATAAGCAAAATGTACAGTAAAAAAATTAAGTGGCTGGGAAGAATGGGTATTCTTAAGGTCATGGACCGATTATGCTTTGGTGCACTTAATCCTTTCTTCTCTTTCTCTTACTAATACAATTTTAATATCATAAGCGAAAGCTGCGAAGCGGCCAAGATTTCTTTCCTAACTCCGATAACTATAGTTACCAACATCCAACAGTCATGTCTATTATAGCCAGTCATAAATCTTGTGTTTGCGCTAGGCTCGGCCCTGGGGCAGGGCCTAGAGGGCGGCCGCTCTGGGCCCCCAAAATTTGGGGTCCATTTTTTTTATATAACTTTTCAATAAAAAAAAATAACATTGGCTTGGTTTTCAATCAGACAAAGCTAAACAGTAGTTACTTATACCGCATTGGGATATTGCAAATTGCACAAGAAATAACACCCCAATTTATACATTTGAGCAATAATATCGAATGGATGCAATAAATTCAAAATTTTCCTGGGTTCAGAACAAAAGTAGAGGTCCTTAAGACTTGGAAAGTACCTATCGCTGTTATTAGTTTGAACGCTTCCAAGGCGTTGAATTATTTTCACCCCCCTGCAAACTCTCAAAAATTGTATGCTTTCCTGAAAGAAAGAAAAACAAGTGAATTAAACTCTGTTAAACATAGTGCATAATAAGAATTAAAAAGAACTTTATTAAAAATAACAATAATAAATTCGAGTCAAAGTTGACTGCAGAGATTCATAGATGATGGAGATTGGAGCATGGAAAGAAAGAAAGAAAAGAAGAAAGAAGAGAGAGGTAGGGAGCCTACTCAGCCTAGGGTAGAGAGAGGTAGGGAGCCTACTCAGCCTAGGGTTTCGGTGCAGGGCCTGGAGGCTAGAAGGAAGGAGAGATTGAGAGAGGCTGAGAGCTAGGGTTTCGAATTTTGAAGCACTGAAAGAAAGAAAGAAAGAAAAGAAGAAAGAAGGGGAGGCGTCGAAGTCGGCGAGGAGAAGTGGGAGCAGATTTTCATTTTGAGCTGAGTGGGAGTAGAGGGGAGCAATTTGGGCTGAGTGAGGGGGAGCAGATTTTTTTATGTACTGGGCTTTTAAAGAGCTGACGAAATTCAGGGGGAGCGGCTGCTCCCCCTGGCCCTTCACTCCCTCCGCCACTACATATAAGTCTTCGGTTGCGAACGAGGGTTGCGGTGAACTGCATGTGATGATGTCGCTATCCCTAATAGCGGTAACAATGCAAATGATGTCGCTTTTCCAAATAGCAGCATCAGGATGCTGCTATTTCCAATAGATGCAGCTATTGGGGCTAGAGGTAACAGTTCGCTCGCACGCAGTTCGCACCAACTCTCGTTCGCAACTGAAGATTTTCAGATATATATATATATATATATATATATATATATATATATATATATATATAGGAAAATCTTCCATTGTGCACCACCCCTCCGTGTGCACTCGGCCTTCCTACCTTCGTATCGACGATCCGAACCGTTCACATTGATCTACACATCTAAATTAGTCTAAATATGTAAAATCAAATCATTTGAAATTCATTTGCCCATCCATCATGTGACTATAAAAACAATAATTTTCAGCCATACAATTTTGTAACACTTCAATGGATGGGCAAATGAATTTCAAATGATTTGATATTACATATTTAGACTAATTTAGATGTGTAGATCAATGTGAACGGTTCGGATCGTCGATACGAAGGTGAGAAGGCCGAGTGCACACAACGTGTGCACCATAGATGGTGCACAACGGAAGACTTTCCTCTCTCTCTCTCTCTCTCTCTCTCTCTCTCTGTGTGTGTGTGTGTGTGTGTATATATATATATATATATATATATATATATATATATAAAAGAAAAAAAAAAAAAAAAAATATATATATATATATATATATATATATATATATATATAGAGTCCCCTTCGGTTGCACACTACTTTTGGTGAGCACTCCGTGAGCACTCACGAACTAGAGCACCTATGACAAATCCGAACCGCTCATATTGTTCTATATACCTTAGATAGCCTAACAATAAAAAATCAAGTAATTTGAAGTTCATTTGCCCATCCATCATGCTGTTAGAATTTTCAGCCATACAATTTTGTAATGGTGTAAATCATGGGCAAATGAACTTCAAATTACTTGATTTTTTATTGTTAGGCTATCTAAGGTATATAGAACAATATGAGCGGTTCGGATTTGTCATAGGTGCTCTATGTCGTGAGTGCTCACGGAGTGCTCACCAAAGTAGTGAGCAACCGAAGATTTCTCTCTCTCTCTCTCTCTCTCTCTCTCTCTCTCTCTATATATATATATATATATATATATAAAAGAAAACAGGAGTATATATATATATATAGGGTAAAAGGGATATGAGCAACTTGCTCATTTAGTAAATGAGCAATTGATCATGTGGCATGCATGTGATACATTGGACAACTAACCACTTTTAGAATTTTCCAATTACATGCATGCCACCTTATCAATTGCTCATTTACTAAATGAGGTTGTTGCTCATACCCCTTTTCCCCATATATATATATGTGTATATATATATATATATATAAAGAAAACAGGAGCTGCACTAGCAGCGCTGGAAGGTTCCTGCACTGCCGTGACTCCAGCATGTGGAGCCCACACCCCACATGTTGGAGTCACGACAGCGTAGGAACTTTCTTGTGCTGTCAGTGCAGCTCCAGCATCGTATATATATATATATACTCATAGAGTAATAGTATGTTTGATTCATTAGCGCAAAATCCAAGCAGCTTGGCAAGATTTAGATGATGGATGTTTGCCCATTGTCTTCATCTCTGCTGCCAAGAACTCGCCCATGCCTTGATCCACATGATCCAACCTTTCTACTGCGCTAAGAGCCCCATCCTTTAATTCCCCTTTGAACACCGTTCCATACCCTCCTCTACCAAGATTTATGGAAAAAGTTTTGGTTACCAACGAAAGTTCCTTGCATGTAAATCTTTTTTGTTACAGGACTTGCTCAAAGCAATCTTTTCCATGACGCTTTCTTCCTTTAATACTCCACCAAATAGCCCAACATAGCATCGAACATATGACTATAGAGGTCATACTAGCCAATGCCTTCCCAATTGGCAATGATTTTTTTAAAAAATCTTTGCATTTGGATTATGAGGTTCGGGGGAAAGTGGTACCTTGATAGATGCAATCGAGTTAACTCTTCATACCATGTTTTATTTGAGCTCTTCTAATCAATAGCTCATCAGTAAACAAATAGCATTGTCCATGAGATGCATTGGTCTCGTTGGTAAGGAAAGTAGCAAGTTGAATTGCCATTGCAATTTTGCTTGTAAGCTCCAAATTTATTAAGACCCTCAGTAACTACTCCACTATCAATATAGCTGAAGTAAGAGAGGTTGTCAAAATCCAAAGGCCGATATGGAAGGGGATACAATGAATTCTGAGTTGAACTGTAACAGAAAAACTGCCCCCCACTACGCGAAGAGTCCTGATTTGTAATGAAGTACTGACACTACAACCAATCGATATTATCCCGGCGTTTAGGTAGAAATGCAGCGGTAGCTCCTCGTATAAAAGATAAAAACCCGCTCCTACCCAAGCATTTTAAAGAAACGCCGGTGTAGGGGATCTATCCCGGCATTTGCTGTATAAACGCCGCAAATGGCGGGATAGAGAGATCAAAAACATCCCTTATTCCCCTCCCAAAATTCATTACTCAATTTTAATTTCTGTCCAAAAAATTTTCCCTCTCTTTCCCGCTCACGAACCTAGAGACTGCCTCGCCGTCGCCGTGCCCCCCAAACCACCACACACACACGTCATCATTCCACGACCATCCAAGCCCCCACATCTCTCTCACAAACCCAAGCCTCGACCACTGTTGCCACCTCCGTTGTTCTCCCCACGTCGTCGTTGCTGTTCCCACGCGTCACTCCAATCACCATCACCCTCCTCCCTTTCTCAAACCCTATGTATGAATTTGAGAATTTGAGAATATGTTAATTTGTGAATTTGAGAATTTGGGATTGTGACTAGAATAATTAAGGTTTGTGGAATTATGGAAAAATTATGGTTTGTTTGACTGCGGAAAAAAATTATAGGAGAGAAGAAGAATTGTGGTTTGTGAATGTTATAATTCAACATAATTATGATGTATTAATAAGTAAATTAACAAATCAATGTTGAAGAAGTCATATTAGAGAACTAGAACTAGACTCACCAATCATTAGTTCATCATATATAGCTTTGTAATGCCCTAATCTCTAATATTATAGTGGGAGAGTTTGGGATTGTAATTTGTAGATAACCTGTAATTTGTAAACATTAATTCAATCATCTAATCTCAACCATTCATTTTTAAGTGGAAGTTATATTAACCATTCATTTACTTAATTGTTGTTAGTGACCATAATACCTTCAATATTGCAATTTATTTACGACATAGAGTAATTATTTACAAAAGTGTCATTCATATAAAATAAAAGTTGATGCCACTAGGGGTAATTTGTAAATAGTTGTGATGAGTAAAGTAAGATCTCAGGTTCGAGGCCAGATTATGTCTTAGTATTTACTTTAAGAAGAAAAAAAATGTTAGGGTGTGCATCGCGCGTGCAGATTACTTGTGTGTGCGTGTGTAACCCCCGTTCCCGTTTATACAGATTTGTATTTTTCTTTTCACCGTATTATTGTATTTTAAAATTTTTCCATAATTCTTTCTATTCTTCCAAACTCTATTGCACGTATTTGAATAATCAATTATTTTTATCAAGCCCAAACCATCTTATAGTTTGTAAGCCCAATCTTTTATCTCTTCTATAATTATTATTTTATTTGTGAAGCCCAAACCTAAAGCCCAAGTCTATTAATCCAAGTCCACGCTTTCAACCCTAAACAAATCTATCGTAACCCATTACCCGTTAACCCAACTCAATCCACTAACCCAAACCCAACTCCCCTCCTATCTGTTTGTGGACCAGATCAACAAAACCCCTCACATCCCCCATGATATGGGATAAATAAAGTAGCATCAACCAGGGCCCTCTGATCTTCTCTAGATCCTCCCCTCTATGATTATCAGGCCAGCTACAGTCCAATGGGACCCAGCCAGCTCAGGCCCATGGGCAAACTGGTCCAACCTGGCCTGTTAGGACTCCAGACCCGTTTACCCCTGCCTATAAATACCCAACCCCCTCCTCACTGCAAAAGGTCATCAATCTCTCCCCACCTGAACCCTAGCTGCCCAGTATCATTTCCAGTGACTGACTAGATCGTCGGAGGACTTGTCGCCAGGAATTCTCTTGGTGTTTCCAGGCCATGTGCAGGTACAGAAGATCCAGCAAAGCCGAGCTTCTGGATCCGAGCCGAGAACTCATCTTCACTTGAAGACCCAGCAAAGCCGAGCTTCTGGATCCGAGCCGAGAACTCATCTTCACTTTTGAGCACCTCTGCGCTCCTACTTCAGAGCCACTCCCGCTACCCGGGGTCGGATCGATGACAGTACCGCATAAGGACTTCCACTATACAAATTACAAGAACTCACACATGTTGCCCCCACACCCCAAAAACAAACTGCATCAGGTTGGCACCGTCTGTGAGAACTTATTCTCAGTACTATCGTCCTTCCGAGCCCAGCTAGAATCGTCACCTTGGGTCCGAGCTCCTCCATGGCTCCCAAAGCTAGAAGGGCTGTCACCTCGGCACGACATCCGGACGCCCCACATCAAAGCCATGTGAATGACCAAGGTTCCAACCGACCTCGGGTCAACGATGTGGCCCAACCATCCATCACGTCGGATTTACGCCGAGTCATCTCTGATAGACAAGCCAGCCTGTAATACCCTGATTTTTCAAATATATGAAAATTATTTACTTTTACACGTGGTGTGCACGTGTAATATTGTTGGCTATTATTTTTAACATGATGAGTAAGAACATTGTTTTTATAAAGTATTTTTTTTCCTAAAGCCCAAATGTTAATTTACTTATTTACTTCTAAAATAATTATCTTGGCCCAATTAATTTAAGCCCATGAATCTAATCTTTTCTTATTTTCTACAACTTGTATGTGTAACATTTCTTTTAAAAAGACTTGTTATTTGATGTACAAATTCTTGTAGGGTGATTTGTGCATACACGTGCATGTTGCATACACGTGTAGAACACACCCTTTTGTTGGCCGGATTGGGTGAAGTAGTGGGTATGAGTTGTGAGTGGTTATTTAGGGTGTGGGTGGTTTTTTTTCAACTCCCTAGTGCATCCTAGCCCTTGATCCATTAACCATCTACTGAATCCTAGCCCTCCATCTCACTCTTTTTGGTGTATAAATACCCCTCTCATCCATTGTCCTTTTACACTAAGATTATTTTTATAAGAGAATTATTGTGAGAGAGGTGTGTGTGTTGTTTGTGGAGACTGGGCATCATCTGGAGATCTTCGGCAAGGAGCAAGGAGCAAGGAACAAGGAAGGTGCGTTGCATTAAGGAGCTTTTCTGGACTTCGATTACTTCGTCAATAAGGTAGGTGTTTCTCAGGACTTCTAATGTAGAAAATATGCCATGATTATGATGATTGTTGCTATTGCTTATGAGAAGTAAATTCAAACGTACTAAAATTGCTTGAATATGTTTATGATGATAATTGTGGAGGACTATTAGTGAAATAATGGCACCGCAAACAATGACGAATTGGGTCGGTACAGTCGACTGCCGTTTGGATAAGTCGACTGGTACGAGACATCTGTTACATGTTTTGTTAGAAGTTTCATGACATATATGTGTATAATTAAAATGAAATAGTAAAGCTAAACTCATATCCTTCATGATATACATGACTGAGGAGCTATGAGCATGTGGGAAAAGAACTAGTGATAATTGATAAAAACTGAAATGACTAGTGCAGTCGACTGATGATAAGAACAGTCGACCGATGCATTGATTAAACTATGAATATCGCTCTACTTCCATGAAATGAGATATTTCCATTGTGTTGTCCTAGTGTAATAAATTGAGATTAATATTTCATCTCTGCAAGAAAGTTATGAACGAGTGTAAATGCATGTTTAAACACTTCCTTGAAAAGACAATATTAGTGACTTGAAATTCCATGTTGCGATGTTACTGAACAGTAAGAAATTTCGTGTTTATGTAGCATGAATGTATGTATATTGTAATTTGACACCATGATACATGTGCATGTAAGAACTGTTGGAAAGATAAACCCCTTAAATTGAAATGTGAACCTGTCCAGTCGACCTAATGCGAGTAGCAAGTTGACTGAGCTGAACATGGATATGTACTGTTAAGACCAGGACAGACGACTGATTTGTTGACAGTCGACTGTCACGAAAATAACATTTTTGAGCATGAAAAGTTGCGGAGCAGTCGACTGCTCATGTGCAGCAGTCGACTCTCCCGAGCATTTATGAAGAACTTGTATTGACTGTACAAGTCGACTGGAATGTTCCAAGTCGACTGTCCAGAGTGTCTTTTGATATGTCAGAGAATCTTATTTCAGTTTATATTGAAGATTGTGAACCTCGTGATTGATGTTGATAAACTCTATTCTGTTGTTGCATGAATGTTACATGAAATGAATCATAGTTTTGAATTGAGATTTACATGAAATGAATCATAGTTTTGAATTGAGAATTACATGAATATGAAAGTTAAGAACATGATATGCTGAGGCAATGAAAAATGAATTCATGAGTTAGAAATGCTTAAATTGAAAATTGTGAATTGGAAATTGAACAAAAGAGTAGCTAAGTCTTCCCCGGCAATGGAAATGAAATGAAATTGAAAAGAAGACCAAGGTTGGTCATGTGAACATGAAATGAATAAGTTCGGTTTAGTGGAGAGGCTAACTCTAGAGCTTTGATTTTTATTCATGATTCTAATATTTAATACATAGTGGAGTTGTGATGAAAGTGAGAGAAAACATAAGTATGAGAACTAGAGTTTACGGTGCGGGTGTGTGAGCCACAGAATGCATGCTTGATGAGTCAAGACATGGCGTGGGCACAACTCAGTAATGATCGGACTTTAGTCACGCTTGTGGGATGTTTGGTGACTGCAAGAGGATCATGTTCAGGGAGGAGGCTGAATTGCCACAGAATGCATGCTTGATGAGTCAAGACATGGCGTGGGGTTCCCCTCCAGGGTCCAGTGCATGTGCTTGTACTCATAGATCATTTAGGATACTTACCGTAATTACAGTAGTAGATTAAGTCATGGCGAGGGATTGAACCCTACAAAAATGAAGAACGATTAAGAGGCTTGCCCTCGGACCTATATAGTATGGGATGCATAGTTACCGAACAAGTGCGCATTAGTTTCATATAAATCAAGTAATTGCATTAAGGATTAAGTGCACAATCACAACACGACATCATTAAGATTTCCCTCTTTTCTTTTATTTTGAATGTGAACAAGTTTGTGATCTGTTAAGAAATGAGAATCGTTATACTGTTTCTGGCATAGAGAGGATAGCCATGTATAATTATCGTCGGTTGAATAAACTGACGTACCCACAGTTTTGTATGTAGGATAAATGACATGTTAAAGGTTAAAGAGGAATGGATGCATAAAGATTTTACCATGTTGTTGTACATTTATTTAAATATTGTATATTTTTACTTCCGCTGTGCAAATGTAAATGTAATATATGATGTAACTCTGATGAAAAGTGAAAGCTTGAAATTCCTTGTAAAATTGTACTAAGAAAAGCGAAAAGATCCTGTAGAACATCTCGAATTCAGTGTATTCGGGATTCGGGGCGTTACACAGCCGGGCTAGGGGAGGGGACGCTTCTAACTCGGTCTCGAACCATCATCGACAGCGTTCCCAGGCGCGCAATCCCCCGCAGAACCAGGTGGGGCAAGCCCCTGTCACAAGGGTCGAATTCCAGAACTTCCGGGAGGAGATTCTCCAAGCCATCCGAGGCAGTCTAACTACCGAGGTCCACCACAGTTTTGACCTCCGATCAGGAACGAGAGCCGGCGAGTCTCGCGAATCGACTTGTCCTCAAGAAATTGCAGACCCCGTCCTTCGTCGTTTGGAGGAAATGGAGAACTGCCTCGCCCATCTCGGCGAGGGCGGACCAATGCCGGGTCATGGTCACCGTCCGACCGGACCCTCCCTTTTTCCCTTAAATCCTTGAGGCCGAGATTCCTCGGAACTTCAGGCCTCCTCAATTCGAGACCTATAATGGCGAGGGTGATCCTGCTGATCACATGGAGGGATTTAAGACCCTCATGATGATTCACAGCACTGCAGATCCCCTATTCTGCCGCGCCTTCCCAGCTACCCTCTGTGTTCCGGCTTGGGAGTGGTTCTTCAAACTTACCCCTGGCTCGGTCTTCCCTTTCGAGCAGCTGGAGATGGGTTTCCTTGCCCATTTCGTGACCAGCAGGAAGGTCGAGAAGACGATCTCTTCCCTTCTGGACCTCAAACAGAAGGACGGGGAATCCCTACTTGAGTTCATTCGGAGATTCACCACCGAGGCGAGGTCAGTCTCCTCCCTCGACGCAGGGGTCGCCTCCGCAGCCTTCCGACACAATGTCCGCCACGGCCAGCTCAAGGCATTTTTGGCCAAGAAAACATCAGTGGACTTCCCCGACCTACTCAACAGGGTCGAGAAGTATATCCGGGCCAAGGAGGCCCTCAATCCCGAGGGCGCGAAAGAAGCCACTGGTAAGGGGAAGCGCAAGGTCGATGACACTGAGCCCTTCAAAAGGCCTGAGAAAGAAGCAACTGGTCCCAAAAGGGTCCCCCCGGTCCCTCGATTCGAAAGGTATACGCCCTTGACTCGGAACGTCTCGACAATTTTAATGGAGATCGAGGACAAGGGGGTCGTCCGGTTCTCTCCCTGACCAGCTAACAACGGCAAGAAGTGAGACTAGAGGTTCTACTGCCGCTTCCACCGAGACACCAGGCATGATACAGATCACTTTCAAGCCCTCAAGGACAAAATCGAAGTCCTCATCCAATGAGGGTACCAGAGGGGGTTCACCCGGGCCAATCCCAAAGACCGAAGAGAGCCGAGTAGCCCGAGGCCTTCGCCTCCCCCTTGGACGACCGGCCGATGACCTGACCGAGACCCAGAATCTGAGGAAACTAGTGGACATGCCATCCTGCACTGCGTCCACGGTGGGCCCAGGGGGGGAATCTAAGACTTCTCGCAAAGCCTTTATCCGGGAGGTTAACTCTGTTCTAGACCAACCCTCCCCTCGGGTCCAGCAGCGGGCGGTCTCCTTCTCAGGAGAAGACCTCGAAGGCGTCCAGCTTCCGCACAGCGACACCCTCATCATCAGCCTTGTCATGGACAACTTTCAGGTCCGCAGAATCCTGGTGGACAACGGCAGCTCGGTTAACATTATTTTCTTAGAAGCTTTTGAGAACCTCAAACTCCCCCGAAAAAAGCTAAAGCCGGCCGGTTACACCCTTCATGGATTTTCTGGCGTCCAATGCAAATCGAGGGGATCGTGACGCTAGACGTAACGGTGGTCAACGTCATGGCAGCCTACAATGCCATCCTCGGCTGACCCGAGCTCTGTTCGCTCTATGCTGTCCCCTCAGCCTACCATCTGAAACTGAAGTTCCCGACTGACGTCCGGGTCGGGGTCGTCCGGGGCAACCAAGAGTTGTCACGCTCATGCTACATGACCGCAGTCGAGGGCGGTGTATTTCCCCTCGACGCCGTTGAGCTCCCTCCTGAAGAGAGCTAGCCCAAGTCAGAACCCGCGGATGAATTGGAAGAAGTCTCCTTTGAAGCAGAAGACAAGTCCAAATGGTTCCGTGTGAGCCGAACCCTTTCCTCTGACCTGAAGCCAGATCTGATCGACTGTGTCCGTCGCAATGTCGGCCTCTTCGCCTGGACACCGTCCGACATGCCCAGGATTTCCGAAGACTTAATCATGCACCGTCTTGCGAAGGAGGGAGCGGAGCAAGCGTCATCCTAAAGGGCCCCGACAATTTCGTCCTCCAATATTCTTTCCGGCTAAATTTTCCAACCTCAAAAAACGAAGCAGAGTACGAAGCTATGATCGTGGGGCTCACCCTCGCACATAAGGCCGGATCTAGACACATCAAAACCTTCAGCGACTCCCAGCTCGTGGTCAACCAGATCATCAGGGAGTACGAAGCTCGTGACACTCGAATGGTACAATACTTGGAGGTGGTCCGTAATCTCTTGTCATCTTTCGAATCCCACTCGATGGAACGAATCCCCAGGGAATAGAATGCCCAGGCGGATTCATTGTCGAAGCTCGCCTTGTCATCCTTTGGGGGGCTCGACCGTACCGTTCTGATCGAGGTCTTCCTCAAGCCCAGCATTGACCTCCCTGAAGCTTCCTGCCTCAACACCGATCTCCGGCCCGACAACTGGATGACACCCATTTGAAAGTTCCTTTCGGAGGGTGAATTCCCTCAAGACCGGTCCGAGACAAGAAGGATCAGATTCTGATCCGAGAGATTCACCCTGATCAACAGAATGCTCTTCAAGCGCTCGTACACAGTGGCTGACGATAAACCCTACCTGTGTTTCCTGGCACCTGACGAAGCCAAGTACACCCTGAAGGAGCTGCACGAAGGGATCGGCAGATGCCACATGGGGAACAAGTCACTCGCCCGAAAGGCCCTGAATCATGGGTACTAGAACTACTTGTCGGTCCCTTTCCTCAAGCAACGGGTCAAAGAAAATTCCTGGTGGTGGCCATCGACTACTTCACTAAGTGGATCGAGACAGAACCCCTGGCCTCGATCACCGAGCATCAAACTCAGGAATTCTTCTGGAAGCATATCATCTGTCAGTTCGGGATCCCGCAGGTGCTCATCATCGACAACGGGACCCAGTTTGCCAGCAAGAATTTCCGGAGGTTCAGCGAAGATATCGGCGTCCAGCAATGCTTCTCCGCCATATGCCACCCTCCATCAAACGGCCAAGCTGAAAATGCAAACTGCCAAATCCTTGATGGCCTTAAAAAGTGATTGGACAATTCGCCTAAGGGACTTTGGATCGACGAACTTCCGAGCGTTCTTTGGGCACACCGGACGACGAAGAGGATACCCACGGGCGAGTCGCCCTTCAACCTAACCTATGGCACCGAGGTGGTTATCCCCTTGGAGATCGGCCTCCTTTCATCCAGAATAATGGCCTTCGACGAAGAAAGCAACTCGGTAGGTCTCAGGGCCGACTTGGACCTAGTCGACGAAGTCAGGGAAAAATCTGCCATTAGAAGGAGCATATACCAGCAATGGGTCGAGAAATTCTATAACAAGAAGGTTCGCCCTGCTAACATCCAACATGGTTACCTCGTCCTCAGGAAACTGGCAGTTTCAGACCCCAGCAAGAAGAGGAAGTTGGCCCCTAATTAGGAGGGTCTGTATAGGGTCGCCGAAGTAGTGCGCCCCGGCACCTACCGACTCACCGACATGGGAGGCAACCTGATCAAGAGACCCTAGAACGCGGAGCACCTCATCAAGTATCTCGAAAGAGAGGACTAAAGTTATTATGTAACCGATCCCTTGTAATCGACTTTATACGCCGCCGCTTTTTGTATAAGAATATATGTTCTCTTTCTAAAGTTTTTAAGCTCAGATTCTGTGTAAACCCCTTATATAACCACACCAAGCCTCGACACCGTACGGTGAACTCTAGCACACGGGTATCTTTCTCAAGCCAAGGCAATGGAGCTCGGTGCTCTCCGCCGACCCCCAAGCATCGACACCGTACGGTGAACTCGAGCACACGGGTAGCTTTCTCAAGCTAAGGCAATGGAGCTCAGTGCTCTCCGCCGACCCCCAAGCCTCGACACCGTACGGTGAACTTGAGCACACGGGTAGCTTTCTCAAGCTAAGACAATGGAGCTCAGCACTCTCCGCCGACCTCCAAGCCCCGACATCGTACGGTGAACTCGAGCACACGGGTAGCTTTCTCAAGCTAAGGACATGGAGCTCAACGCTCTCCGCCGAACCACAAGCCTCAACATTGTACAGTGAACTCGAGCACATGGGTAGCTTTCTCAAGCTAAGGCAATGGAGCTCAGCGCTCTCCGCCGATCCCCAAGCATCGACACCAAACGGTGAACTCGAGCACACGGGTAGCTTTCTCAAGCTAAGGCAATGAAGCTCAGCGCTCTCCACCGACCCCCAAGCCTCGACACCGTACGGTGAACTCGAGCACACTGGTAGCTTTCTCAAGCTAAGGCCAGGGAGATTAGTGCTCTCCGCCGATCCTCAAGTCTCGACACCGAACGATGAACTCGAGCATACGGGTGGCTTTCTCAAGCCAAGGCAATGGGGTTCGGTGCTTTCCGCCGACCCCCAAGCCTCGACCTCCGGTCAGGACTTCAGCTAACCTCCCTACCCAGAAGTTTCATTAAAGATTTAAGGTGCTCGCCCTTGACGAAACGCCCCGAGTCCCAAACCATAGGTCGACCTACCTTTCACCCGCTGGCAACTCGGGGTAAAACAGCCTTCGGAGACGTTACCCCAAATTGTCAGAGGGCAGCAGGGGAGCCACCAGCCCAGAATTCTCGGCCCAAAGTTCCGTATTAGGGCACCCACCTTCGGTAAGCACCCAGAGTCCTTGTCCCGGGGTCGGCCAACCTTTCACCCGCTAGCAACTCGGGGTAAACTGCCCTCGGAGCCGTTACCCCCAATTGTCAGAGGGTGGCAGGGGAGCCACCGGCAATGAGAACCCACGGGGATGTGAGTTTTTCGCTGATGGTTTTGTGGTGAGGGGGTGGGGGTTATATAGCCCCTAGAGCGGCTCATTAATGACGTCGGAAGACGAAACGTCGGAAGTCAAAACGTCCCCCACTAATGGCGTTGGAAGGTGGTCCTCTACTTCAGAACTCTCAGGACTCTCCCTCTCCGTCGCCTTACTGCTCGGGGATGACCGCCGTCTTTGCCAGAGAGGCCAATCCTCGGGGCCTGCCGAACCTGCTCTACCTATCGCTGAGGTTTTTCACCCCCCAAGTCTCTAACTTTCGGCTCGACCCCGAAGCCAAACAAATGCCCTAACTCTAACCCTTAACGCATTCTCAACGACAAGTTCAAAAGGGTCGGAAAGCTTATTCTTTATTATACTGCCCCAGAGGGGCACAATACAGAAAGATTATTACAACCAAATCCTCGTCCTAAACTATCCTCAGGCCCCCTCCGGGCTCGCACGGGTCAACTCGAACCCCGCCGAGCGACTCGGTTCCGCAGCATGCCTTTCCGAGCCCCTAAGATCGGCCAAAGATGACACAGCGGCCACAGAACTCTGAGCATTGCCCGGCCTCACATACTCCAACTGCAGAATTGGGGACGGTTCGCGCCTCGAGGAAGCTCCAATCACCAAGGGGACCGACCTTCCTAACATCGTTTTATAATGCTGAATCTCGATCTCTTTCTCCATAATGAAATCGCGGAGGAACGACTCTGATGTAGGCCTCTGCACCGAGGCACTTGACATGGAAAATCCAAGGCCCGCATCCCCGAGGTCGCGGTCAGTTATCGTCCTCTTCAATTGTGCAGGCTCCGCGCTCTGCTCCTTCGACTTATTCCGAAAATAGTGGAAAGCAGCGTCGTGATCGCGGGCTTCCTTCCGATATCGGTCGAGGGTGGACTCCAATACCTTGATCTTACTCCGAAACCATGTCACCTCGGACCACCGAGGATCAACCTCAGCAAGAGTAGCCAACATTCGATGGAAGCAAAATAAAAGGTCATTCCAAGGCCATAAGTCCACGACAGGCAATCTCGAAAGATTACACAAGTCTAGAAGGGTCGGACAAACTCAGATAGTCGACCCGAAAGCGAGACAAAAGTTATGAGTAAAACACTTGGCCCACCAAAAATTCTTTGTTATAAATTTTCAATACTTTTACAAAATATTGCGGTGGCCAGTCCGCCTTCGGAAAATACAACCAAAAATACAAAAACAAGAAGAAAAGAAAAGAAAAACAACTACGGCTATGAGCCCACCTCTCCCTCGGGTCCGGTGATGGCCACGGGGTCGACCACCGGATCAGCACTCGCTCCTCCAGCTCCGCCTTCCCCTTCACCCGGCGCATCGCCCCTAGGGATCCTCAGCGGCCCCTCGATCTCCATGTAGTAGTTGAGGTGCGACAGTTCCAAGGTCGGATAGAAGTGATTCACATGGCTCAACGCCTTGTCGTACACTTCATTCTGTGCTTCGATGACCATATCCTGGGCCTTCAAGGTCAGCACCCCTTTCTCCACTTCGAATGCCTGCTTCAGTGTCGCCTCCTTCTTCAGTGCATCATCGGCCATCGAGGCCAGGTTGGCCTTTAGGGCCTGCTCCCGCTTCATCGAAGCATGTAGGGCGCTCTTCAGGTCCATCATCTCGCGTTTATAGCGATTGGTCTGACTCCGCTCGTACTTCAGCTCTAGCTCATGAATTTGCATCACCTTATTGCCGGACATGCAGGCCTACAGCCGAGGTCAAAGCACAGAGTAAAAATAAAGTTCTAAGAAACCAATACGAGAGGAATGAAACATAAGGCCTCAGAAATTACCTGCATGTTGGCCTGAGCCCACCTCATGTAGGCTGACTCGAAGGTATCAGCCCCCATACTCTGCCGATCCCGAGGCGTGGCCATCTTTTCCACGAACTCCATGGAGATGGGACCCTCAGTCAGAGTGTCCCCCTGGTGGACGGCCCAGTCCGGGGCCCAAGCCTGGAGCCCCTCTTCCCCGACCAGGGCCTGAGTATCGGCATGAATAGGCGGAAGGCCCCCCTGTACGACCTCCGAACCCTTCGAGGCCTTGGCGCTCGGCACGAGGGCGGTCTCTCTCGACTGACTCCCTTTCGGCCTCTTCGCCTTCGGCTCGAACGGAGTCTCGGAAGCTGTTCTGGAAGGGGCCGCCGCCTGCTTCCCCTTCTCAGATTGCTCTGCCTTCTGCTTCTTCAGGGCCAGCGTCCTCGCCTTGATCGCTTTGGTGTCCATCTTTTCAAAAATTCTCATTAACAAACGATGAGCATGAAAGAGAAGTACAGAAAGAAAAATGGACGAAAAACATACGGGGCGTGGCGGGGCAGCTCGGACCATGTGACTCTCCGTCACTTTCGGCCAACTTATACTATGGCTCTTACGGAGGCGCTCCACGAAGGCCCACTCCTCGGCTGAAAGATCACCCTTCTTCGGCCCCTTGAAGTTTGGCTTATAAAAGTTCCACCTCGTCGGTATATCCCACTGCTCCTTACTCCGGACGATGAAGTATTTCCTCTTCCACTCCTTTATCGAGTCTAGATGTCCATGCACGACCTTACACCCGCTCCGAGGCGATACGTAGTAGATCCCCTCGAACTCTCCGGACGAGCTGACCCCCAGCAGGGCTCGAAAGATACTCAGTCTCAGCGGCACCTTCCTCTCCGCACACAACAGTATGAAGCTCACCATCTGCTTCCAAGAGTTCGGCCCGAACTGCATCGGACACAGCAAAGACCAGTTTAGGACATCTCCGATGAAAGGATGGATGGGTTGCCTCAGCCCCGAGGAGAACGCATCGGCAGGGAAGATGCAGTACCACAGCGCCAGAGGATTGGTCGGCCGAAGACCAGTGCTTGGGACCATCAGCTCGTACTCCTTCCCGATGAAGTAACTCGCATGGATCACCGAGAGGTCCTTCTCCTTCAAAATTAAGGGAGTACTGTCCATTTTAATCCTCACCCGGATCGGCGACGAAGGCTGTAACCCATAGGGAACCTTATCCCCGATGTCATCTGGGTAATTTCTGATCGACCGAGGCTTTGGCAGGAAAAGGACCCCCAATTACCGAGGGGAAATTGTCCTATCAGGACTGCTTGGCATGGTCGACTTCACCCTCTTCTTCTGAACCTAAGGGGCCTTCTTGGACGACGGGGTCGCCAACAGCTCGAGGGCGGAGGCCCTCGGGTGGGAGTCCGTCCCCCCGACCTGACCACCCTCGGCCTCAACCTCTTCGGCAGGCGGTACTTCCTCGTCCTTCCCTTCCTCTTCTTCCTCCCATCCTTTGCCCTCCTCATCGTCCTCGTCATCGGTACCCTCCTCAACCGAGCCACTGCTCTCCACCACAAATGGCTTGCGGGTCTGCAGTGGCTCCACGGCAATCACTTCGTCCTCCGTGTCCCATGAAGTTGAAGCTTCTGGAGGATCCGAAGAGGTTGTAGAATCTGATAGGCCCGTATGGACAACGCGGTCGGAAGTAGAGGTAGAGGAGCCGGACTGAGCCCTAGACATGACAAAGAAAACTAACCTGAGTATGACTTGAATAGGAGGTTGCCGGAAAACTCGTTGACGGTGATGAAAAATCCTAGAGAGAGAAACTCTGGGTTATAGAGAGAGAAAGCAAAAGTGAGAAATGAGAAAGGGAGAAGGGGACGAGTATATATAGAGGATTAAAACTCCTCGATTTTCGTAAAAGTCAGGTACAGTAACTGCCTCGATTCATGCAAAAACAGTTACTGTGACTCCTCGATTCTCGCAAAAAACAGTTCCTATAACGGCTATTGGTATTTTCAAGCCTCGCTCGTCCTGCCGACCCCCTCAAGCCTCGACGGTCGACCGATATCTCGAGCCTGGGGGTAGCTTCAATAGACCAAGTCGCTTGGTCTCACTCGTCCTACCGACCCCCTCAAGCCTCGATGGTCGACCTATATCTCGAGCGTGGGGGAGCTTCAACAGGCCAAGTCACTTGGCCTCGCTCGTCCTGCCGACCCCCTCAAGCCTTGACGGTCGATCTACATCTCGAGCATGGGGGTAGCTTCATCAGGCCAAGTCACTTGGCCCTGCTCGTCCTGTCGACCCCCTCCAGCCTCGACGGTCGACCTATATCTCGAGCATGGGGGTAGCTTCAACAGGCCAAGTCACTTGGTCTCGCTCGTCCTGCCGACCCCCTCAAGCCTTGACGGTCGACTCATATCTCGAGCATGGGGGTAGCTTCAACAGGCCAAGTCACTTGGCCCCGCTCGTCCTGCCGACCCCCTCAAGCCTCAATGTTTGACCTATATCTCAAGCATGGGGGTAGCTTCAACAGGCCAAGTCACTTGGCCTCGCTCGTCCTGTCGACCCCCTCAAGCCTCGACGGTCGACCTATATCTCGAGCATTGGGGTAGCTTCAACAGGCCGAGTCACTTGGCCTCGCTCGTCCTTCCGACCCCCTCAAGCCTCGACGGTCGACCTATATCTCGAGCATGGGGGGAGCTTCAATAGGACAAGTCACTTAGCCTCGCTCGTCCTGCCGACCCCCTCAAGCCTCGATGGTCGACCTACATCTCGAGCATGGGGGTAGCTTCAACAGGCCAAGTCACTTGGCCCCCTTCGTCCTGCCGACCCCCTCAAGCCTCGACGGTCGTCCTATATCTCGAGCATGGGGGTAGCTTCATCAGGTCAAGTCACTTGGCCTCGCTCGTCCTGCCGACCCCCTCAAGCCTCGACGGTCGACCTATATCTCGAGCATGGGGGTAGCTTCAACAGGCCTAGTCACTTGGCCTCGCTCGTCCTACCGATCCCCCAAGCCTTGATGGTCGACCTACATCTCGAGTGTGGGGGTAGCTTCAACAGGCCAAGTCACTTGGCCTCGCTTGTCCTACCGACCCCTCCAAGCCTCGACGGTCGACCTACATCTCGAGTGTGGGGATAGTTTCAACAGGCCAAGTCACTTTGCCTCGCTCGTTCTGTCGACCCCCTTAAGCCTCGATGGTCGACCTATATCTCGAGCATGGGGGTAGCTTCAACAGGTCAAGTCACTTGGCCTCGCTCGTCCTGCCGACCCCCTCAAACCTCGACGGTCGACCTATATCTCGAGCATGGGGGTAGCTTCAATATGCCAAGTCACTTGACCTCGCTCGTCCCGTCGACCACCTCAATCCTCGACGATCGACCCATATCTCGAGCATGGGGGTAGCTTTAACAGGCCAAGTCACTTGGCCCCGCTCGTCCTACCGACCCCCTCAAGCCTCGACGGTCGACCTATATCTCGAGCATGGGAGTAGCTTCAACAGGCAAAGTCACTTGGCCTTGCTCGTCCTACCAACCCCTTCAAGCCTCGACGGTCGATCTACATCTCGAGTGTGGGGGTAGCTTCAACAGGCCAAGTCACTTGACCTCACTCATCCTGCCGACCCCTCAAGCCTCAACAGTCGACCCATATCTTGAGCATGGGGGTAGCTTCAACAGGAAAAGTCACTTGGCCTCGCTCGTTCTGCCGACCCCTTCAAGCCTCGACGGTCGACCTACTTCTCGAGCATCGGGGTAGCTTCAACAGGCCAAGTCACTTGGCCTCGCTCGTCCTGTCGACCCTCTCAAGCCACGACGGTCGACCTATATCTCGAGCATAGGGGTAGCTTCAACAGGCCAAGTCACTTGGCCTCGCTCGTCCTGCCGACCCCTTCAAGCCTCGACGCTCCGAGCCAACTCCACCCGTCATTATATACAAAAGGGAATCACCATGACCTGCTCGACAGTCGACCCCCATGCTCGTCCTCCGAAGCCCTCGTGCTCGGCCATGGGGGCCCCAACTAGCCCGGCGTCGACCCCAACTGACCCAAGCTACGGGAACTCTCTTCCCACTCTCCTTCAAGAAACCTGACTACTCCTCTACGACCCGCCAGGAACATTCCTGCAGGAGTGGGGGGCTTGTGATATAGGATAAATAAAGCAGCATCAACTAGAGTCCTCTGATCTCCTCTGGATCCTCCCCTCTATGATCATCAGGCCAGCTACAGTCCAATGGGCCTCAGCCAGCTCAGGCCCATGGGCAAACGGGTCCAACCCGGCCCGTTAGGGCTCCAGACCCGTTTACCCCTGCTTATAAATACCTAACCCCCTCCTAACTGTAGAAGGTAATCAATCTCTCCTCACCTGAACCCTAGCTGCCCAGTCTCTTCTCCAGTGACTGACTAGATCGTCAGAGGGCCTGTCGCCGAGACTTCTCCCAGTGTTTCCAGACCATCTATAGGTACAGAAGACCCAGCTCAGCCGAGATTTTGGATTCGAGCTGAGCACCCGTCCTCACTTCTGAGCCTCTTTGCTCTCCTACTTCCGAGCCGCTCCCACTACCCGGGGCGAAATCGACGACAGTACTGCATAAGGACTTCCACTATATAAATTACAAGAACTCACACTCATTGCCCCCACACCCCAAATACAAACCGCATCACCCCACTCTCCCTTAACCACCCCATGTATTCACCCCATTATTATATTATTTTATTAATAAACCCCCCCTGTTTTTAGTCTCTCTCTCACCTCTGTTTCCCATAACCCAACAGAACACCCCCCGAATCCTTGTCTTCCTCATCACCTCGCCTCTCCCTCATCGCCAGTCTCCCCATTGCCGCTCACCTCTAACGCTCAAGCGCCAGCCACCGCCTTCATCCTCCTCCCCTCCTCTGTCCCGAGCTTCCCTCATCTAGTCCAGCACCTGCCACCATTGCCACAGTCCCACCACCAGTCGAACGGCCTACTCCTGCTCTTCACCAGCATATCGAGCCTCCCTCGACTCCACCGTGGCCTCGACTTCACTTCATCATTTCCAGTCACCACCCAGTCTTGAAGCCACTTCGCTGTCTCCCCTGCCATCACACCGACTGCTCGCCATTGCCGACTTCCACCATCCACCTCGTCCTTCGCACAATAATCTTATTCACCCCCCTAGGGTGATTTACAAATCCTACTTCAACTCGGGCCAACTTTCGATCGAATGGATCGGGGAATCAACGGTCGTGGGGACACACCACCCAACTCCAATATGCGGATTGATCATCACCCTCCTCGGACATATCTTGGAAAGTGTCAAGGGTGTCGTGCTCAAGGACACACTGTTCAGCGGTGCCCTCTATTTCGCTTGACACCAACAAAGCTGCAGTCCAATCCACTATCGCGAGCATCTCGTCCATGGCAACCTCGACCTACGACTCCATGGCAACCACGTGCTAATGTTGCAATAACAAACAACTCCGAAGGCTCTAATTGGCTCTTTGATAGTGTCGCATCGCACCATGTTACCACCAACATGATACATTCATGCTCATTATTCAAGGGAAGAAAACATTGTGATTGGCGATGACACGGGTCTCCCTATTTCGTATACTGGTTCTACATCTCTACACACTCCCTCACATACCTTTTCACTTAATAACGTGCTTTGTGTTCCTACCAAGCATAAAACCCTTATTTATGTTTCTCAAATTTGTAAATCTAACAATACATCCATCGAATTCTTACTCTCTTCTTTTCTTGTGAAGGATCTTCGCATGAGGGCAACACATTTACAAGGTCAAACTAAGGATGGTGTGTATGAATGGTCAGTCCATTCTATCAAATTTTATGTATTGGTTGCTTTTTCCACTGTCAAGACCACTTCGTCCGAGTAGCATCATCGCTTAGGTCATCCATCGTTGTCAATTCTTATGTATGTTGTCTATGCTTTTAAATTAGAAGTCACAAGTCCATCATCTCTAAATTTTAACTATAATGCGTGTCAATTCAATAAAAGTCACAAATTAACTTTTTCCATTTCCACTCTTGTTTCAACTTCTCCATTTAAAATAATATTTTCTGATGTGTGGACCTCTCCCTTGAAATCCATTGTTGATTTCAAATATTATGTATTTTAGTTGATCATTTTACAAAATACATATGACTTTATACACTTAAAACAAAATCTGATGTCTATAACGTTTTTGTTCGCATTAAATCACTGGTGGAAAACTACTCCAGTCGAAAAATCACCACATTTTATTATGACGATCGAGGGGAATATCAAGCACTTTCATCATAACTAAGTTTTAGTGGGATATCTCACTTAACCTCCCCTTCACACACTCCTGACCATAATGGGTATTATGAACGTCGTCATCGTCATATTGTGGAAACAGGCTTATCACTCCTCTCACATGCTTCCTTGCCTTTGTCATACTAGTCATATGCATTCTCCACTGCCGTTTATATCATTAATCGTCTACCCACTCCCACACTCCAACTTCTATCAACGTATGCAAAGCTTTTTGGCACACCTCCAAGCTACTCCAAACTTCGGAGTTTTGGTTGTCCATGCTATCCTTGGTTGCGTCCATATTCGTCTCACAAGCTATCTCTTCGTTCCACCCCTTGTGTCTTTCTTGGTTATTCCTCCACCTAGAGTGCCTATCTTTGTCTTGATCCCGTAACCTCATGTCTCTACACATCTCGTCATGGTTAAATTCGTCGGGTTGATTATGCCCTTCAAAACCATTCCACCCAATCTTCCTCGTCCTTCCTCTTCCATGTCCTACGTCTAGTTCCCTTCGAAGTCATCGTCTCCGGCCAACATCACATCATTTGTCACTCTTGAACCTATCCCTCAAGAGGATTCCACTCATGACTCCACAACCATACCCACCGCAATCATTCTACCATCCAAAAACACCTCTCTCCCACAAAACCCGAAAACTCAGTGCTGCTACTCCACCTTCACCACACCGTGGCACCTAACAGCCACCCCAAAAACCACTTTCTGAATCCAACTCACCCATAACCTAATCACCACCACCCCAGAACCGACACCTATTCCTCATCCATATCAAGGTATAGTGACTCGATCCAAAAATAATATCCACAAACCAATCCAAAAACTCAATCTCACAGCCTAACTTTCCACCAACCCTGTCCTTGAACCTTCTATAGTGACCCAGGCCATCAACGATCCCAAATGGCATCAAGCCATGTCTGGGAAGTATGATGTTCTTGTTAGGAATGGGACACGGGACCTTGTTCCATCTCATTCGTCCCAAAATGCCATCGGTTGCAAGTAGACTTTTTGAACTAAATGTTTATCTGATGGTTCTATTAACAGGTACAAAGCCTGTTTAGTTGCTAATGGGTTCCACCAACGTCCGGGTATTGACTATCATGAAAACTTCAGTCCTGTTGTCAAACCAACAATAGTATGATTTGTTCTCTCTCTTGTCGTCACTCGTGGTTGGTCACTGTGACAACTTGATGTC
This sequence comes from Hemerocallis citrina, assembly GCA_017893485.1. Lineage (NCBI taxonomy): Eukaryota > Viridiplantae > Streptophyta > Magnoliopsida > Asparagales > Asphodelaceae > Hemerocallis > Hemerocallis citrina. The sequence goes on from JACEHZ010000210.1 coordinate 51,334, forward strand.
AATAATGCCTTTTTCCAAGGCTCTCTATCTGAGGACATTTTTATGGCGCAAACACAAGGATTCATTGATAAAGACCATCCTCATCATGTCTGTAAATTGCACAAAGCAATATACTGTCACTAACAAGCCCCTCATGCATGGTACCGTGAGCTATGTCAGTTTCTTATCACCTACGACTTCACAAAGTCTCGTGCCGACACATCACTATTTGTCTACAATGCTTCTGCATCATGATATATCTCTTAGTCTACGTTGATGATATCATTATCAATGGAAACAATGATGCTGTAGTAGACAAGTTCATTTATCTTCTCTCCAACATATTCTTCCTCAAGGATCCTGACCCACTTTCATATTTCTTTGGAGTTGAAGTCATTCCACATCCGCGCGACATCTTTATTTCTTAACGACGATGTATACATGATCTCCTTACTCTCACTCACATGTCCAATGCCAAGCCCGTGTCCACCCCACTTGCCACTACTCCAACTCTTACTTTTCAATCTGGCTCATCCCTATCTGATCTAACTGAATACCATGCTATTGTTGGCAGTCTTCAATACTTATCACTTACACGTCCGAACATTGCTTACACAGTAACAAGTTATGAAAATTCATGCATTGCCCCATGACTGATCATTGGAATGCAGCAAAATGTCTACTACGGTATCTTTGTGGTACTATTACTCATGGTGTTGTTCTGTACAGTATGTCGACTGGGCTGACAACAAGGATGATTTTACCTCCACAAGTGCTTATCTTATCTACATTGGTCGCAATCCAATCTCATGGAGTTCAAAGAAACAAAGAATGGTGGCCCGCTCTTCTACCGAGGCTAAGTACCGAGATGTTGCTCCACAGCTACTGAAATTCACTGGATTTGTTCTCTACTCACCGAGCTTCATGTTCCCCTACCTGAACAACTGGTTATCTACTGTGACAATGTTGGTGCAACAAATCTATGCTCAAATTCCGTTTTTCATTCTCGCATGAAACATGTTGCTCTTGAGTATTACTTCATTCGAGAACAAGTTCAAGGGGGTTCTCTTCGATTTGCCCAGGTTTCCTCTGCTGATCAACTGGCTGATGCGCTCACCAAACATTTTTCTCGCTCTCGCTTTCAACAATTGGCGAACAAGACTGGAATCATCTCACGAAGCTCCATCTTGCAGAGGCTTGATAAAGATATGTGTACAACAACCTCTTGACCTTTCTTATTCTAAACTATCTCTTGATCTTTTCTATTCTAAACTCTTGATCTCTCATTGATTATCCCTTGATTACCTCTTGACCTTTTTATTCCAAACTCTTGATCTCTCATTGATTCTATACTCTTGACCTTTCATATTCTAAACTCTTGAACTTGTAATGTATATATATTAAACTTGATTCAATATAATGACATGCCATAATAAGCATAAAACACTAAGCTTCTAAACTATTGTAACAAAAACATAGCAAGTTGTTGGGTTCTTTTTTGCTTACTCTTAACAAAAATTCTGCTCGTTGGCGGGAAATTGGAGGGAAGCAGCTTCGAGCTCTTTCCATTTGATGATGATGATGGCAATGAGATGAAGGGCTTTGAGATTGGTGCGATAGTGGAGATCATCTCTCTCTTAAAAGTACCAAATCTTTCCCTCAAAAATATAAAATGAGAAGAAGAGAAGAAGAAGAAGAGGATTAAGAGACGGGTCAGGTTGGATGTGTAGTGGATATTGTAACCCGATTTGATTAGAGTTTGGGGGTGGGCTGAGCTGGGCTAGCATCAGGTAGCCAATGGCCCAGTAGAAGGTAATTTTGCAAGTTGACCATAAAAAAACTCAAGATTTGTATAGAAAAAATCAAAGTATGCATAACCAAATAAGGATTTTTTTCTAAATTTTTTTCCTCGAAATAGGTCTCTTTTTGAAACTAATTCCCAAAATAAGCCAATCTCAAAACTAATTCCGAATATATGCCTGTCCTCATAGGCCGCAGTACCAAACTGCGGCCTATCCGATTGTGAGGCAGCAGTTCCCAACTGCGGCATCTTCAAAAATATTTTTTTTTCGAGGCCGCAGTTCCCAACTACAGTCTTAGTTCATTTCATATTTGGGCCAAAGAGACCTGCAATCTTAGACAAATATTTCTAAGTAAAAAATGGCGAAATATAGGCTCAGTTAACCAAAATATTAAATGAACTAAGGTCGCAATTGGGAATAACGACTTCGAAAAAACACTTTTTTGAAGAGGACGCAGTTCCCAACCGCGACGTCACAATTGAACATATTTTTTCGAGGTCGTTGTTCCCAATTGCGGCCTCACAATTGAACAGGTCGCAGTTCGGTACAGCGGCCTATGAGGACAGATCTATCTTCGGAATTAGTTTTGAAACTGACCTATTTTGAGAATTAGTTTCAAAAAGACCTATTTAGGGAAAAATCGACTCTTTTGGAAACTAATTTCCAAAATAGGTTTGTTTCGAAACTAATTCTGAAGATAGGTCTGTCCTAATAAGCCACAATACCGAACTATGACCTCTTCGAATTCAAGGCCGCAATTGAAAACTGTGGCCTATGTACTGCTATATAATGCTAAACTCCGATACTTGGGAAAAAATTCCTAAGTGTAAAATGTAAAATATATAAGGCTGCAATTGGGTACTGCAGCCTCGATATAACATAGGCCGCAGTCCACAACCGCGACCTCAGTTATATGCTAAAAAATGGGTTATACATAGCATATAATTGAGGTCGCAGTTATGAACTGCGGCCAATGTTGTATTGAGATCGCAGTACCCAACTGCGGCCTCGTATTTTTTACCTTTAACACTTAGGAAACTTGTTCCCAAGTCTCAGTGCATATTAGCTATGATATGTGATTAGGCCGCAGTTGTGAACTGCGACCTCAAAATTGAAGAGGCTGCAGTTTGGTATAGCGGCCTATGGTATATCGAGGCCCCAGTACCCAATCGCGACCTCGTATTTTTCACATTTTACACTTAGATTTTTTTTCCAAGTGTTGGAGTTTAGCATTATATGATATGTACAGAGGTCGCAGTTCACAACTGCGGCCTAGTTATCGAAAAAGCCGCAATTCAGTATTGTGGCCTATGAGGACAGACTTATTTCGGAAATTAGTTTTGAAACATATCTATTTTGAAAATTAGTTTTAAAAAAGACCTATTTCGGAAGAAAAAAATCACCAAGTAAGTGCATCTTTTTTTAAACGATGAATAGTAATATGTTATTTTAACTAATGAAATGCAGTAAGATCCCCTGAACTTTTTCAAATGTACCACATCTCTCTCATCTGGTTCTTCACCGAAACAAAACTTCCAAAATGTGCCATACTCATCTCCTCTGTTACTTACTCTCATCTTATAACATTGGCACTATCTATACTAGTAATTTACACAAGCGATGCACGTCTTAATAAATATATATATTTTAAAATAAAAATTTTGTCAAGTCTGGTCTCGTATCTGAGACCTTTTTATATTAGTCATGCACAGACAATGCACGTCTTAATAAAAAAAATTAAATAAAAACTCTAATTTAGTGATAACTCAAACCTGAAACTTCTCTCATATTAGCTATGTACGAGCATCACACGCATTGATAGATTAACAAATGACACTAAGGTCTTTTCCAATTATAATATTATAAATCTGATTTACCACAACGGTGGTGGTCGCAAGAAAAGTAAATCTATGATTATCTTTAGTTAAAAGTAGACATAACCATATTTACGTTGAACCAAGGACATCTCAGTTATATACCCTCCATAATATACAACTAGTTTGTCAACATGTTAACCTGCCGGTCTTTGTCCTACCTTAGGATACTACAAAAAGGGTATTGATAACTACGTATGATACATCATACATCTCGAAGATTTTACCGTCTAATTGGAAAAATAAACTTTACCAAAGAAACAAAAAATTTATTTTATAAAATTTTTATCTTCCTTCTATTCTAAATAGTGAAAGGCAGGTAGTTTGTTGAATTCAGCCAATAGTAAGAGCATCCCTACTCGTTTGCTACCATGGCAAAATGACAAAACCATAGCAAACGAGCGCAGCACTTGTTTGCTATTTTTCCAAATTTTGAGAAAAAAGTAACAGTAGCTTCTCATATTTGAAAAACGATTTGAGAAATCTTAAAATATAAGGGACGAAACATATTGTTCCGTTCCTATTTTTTTTAATAGGGTCGGACGGTATAACATGTATCGTCCCCCCCAACTAAAAAATAAAATATAATAAATAATAATAAATAATAATAATAATACTAATAATAAAATAAAAAAAAGGATCGGACGGGACATGTTGCCCCGTCCGAAAAGAAAATTTCTCAAATAGGACAACATGTCCCGTTTGAAGACTTTGACCAGCCAAAATTGATTATTAATGGGGTTTAGTATTAATTAAATTTAAAAAAATCATAGTTTAGTATTAATTTAGTAACTAATTAATACACTAATAACTATTAAAAAATTAATACCATTTTAATATTTTTAAAAATACGAAAAAATCTCTCGGACGGAACAACATGTCCGATTTTCTTTTTTTAATTTTCTTATATCAAAATTTGGTAAACAACGAGTACAAGGAAACACTCGTTTTCTATTTCTCATTTTACCATTTTGCTATAATATAGCAATAATGAGTGTAGATGCTCTAAATAAGAGACGTTTTTTTCCCAAAATAGGCCACTTTTCAAACTAATTTTCAAAATAGACCACTTTCGAAACTACTTCCCAAAATAGACCATCGCAGTTCCCAACTGTGTCCTATTCTTTTTTGTTGATGCAGTTGGCAACTGCTGTCTAAGTATATGTCACAATAATCCAACTCCAACACTTGTGTTTAAATAGTGTTAAAGAGAAAATTATGTTCAACTTAGACCGCAGTTGTCAACTACGTTCTTGATTGCACTAAGCTCGCAGTTTCCAACTGCATTTCTAATTGGACCCTATGAAAGATTGAATTAGAAATGCAGTTGGGAACTGCGAGCTTAGTGCAATCAAGACCGCAGTTGCCAACTGCGGTCTAAGGTGAACATAGTTTTCTTCTTAACACTATTTTGACACAAGTATTGAAGTTGGATTATTGTGGCATATACTTAGACCGCAGTTGCTAACTGCGTCAATAAAAAAGAATAGGACGCAGTTGAGGACTACGAGTGATCTATTTTGAAATTGATTTCGAATGTGGTTTATTTTGGTAATTAGTTTTAAAAAGTGGTCTATTTTGGGGTAAAATCCTAAATAAGATTTATTTATGGCTCGTACCTTAGCCGGGTCAAGCATCTGAGACCGCACCCGATCTCTCCTCTCCTATTTAAACGACTAAAGTGGGTAACTGACCCACTTTTGAAAAACATTTAGCCAAACGATCCACAATCTAAAAGATTTAGCCAAACGACCCACTTTTATAAAATATTTAACTAACTAACCTTTTTTAATATAATAACCTAAAAACAAAATTTTATATATAACCCTACTTTAGAAATTATAAACTATAATACACCTTATCCTTATAAAAGTTGGATAATTCACAGTAAATAAAGAAACTTAAATTAAAAAATCTTTCAAAATTCAAGATTAGATACGTTGATAAAAGATTAACAGAAAGGAAGCATATTGCTAGTAAAGAAATATCAGAATATCTGTTACTAACAAGAAAAATAACTAATCAACTACCTAAAGAGATACAAAAAGAAATAGCATACAAAGTATTAGATTACAGAAACGAAGAAGCAAGTTGGTATTACCAACACCTACTAGCATACTAAACAATAGGTTAAGTATGACCAACGAAACAGTTGTATTAATTCCTAACATGATCCCAGAAATTTATATGATAAACATACAAGAGTTGGAAGAAGATTACAATGATCCTGAAATATTAAGAGATATAAGAAAAGATTTAAGAATCATAAATTAAAATATAAAAGAATTAGGTAGATATACAACTGACTACCCAGAAGAAGAATGAGACATAACAGAAAAAGGTATGAAAGAGTTAGAAGGCATAACAAAATTTAACATAAATATCTTGGAAATAGAAGATTTGATCGCAAATCCTAATTCAGAAGAAGTAGAAGAAACCTTGAAAATCTAGATATAACAAATGAGGAAATAAAAATGGACCAAGATAAGATTATTGCAAAACCTACAGAAATTCCAAGTAATATGTATGAAATCTTAAGACCACCACCTAACAAAAAACCTTACCAATTACCATGGAAATGGCAAAACATAAAAAGAAGAATGCAACTAGGAAAAGATAAAGAAAAGGAAACCCCAAAATATGAACCTACAAAACACTACGAAAAATGAATAGCAGGAAATGGAGAATGGTTAGACCTAGATTGCATAAAAGACGTAGATAGGACAATTGAAGAATGGGTAAAAGCATCACTAATAGTAGGATTTAGGCAAAACCTTAACGGAAATGCATTTGAGAAATTTATAGAAGCCACCTTTATGGGAGTAGTAGCAAAATGGTAGAATGGGCTAGAGGAAGAAGAGAGGAATACTATAAGAAAATCAAGACCAATTGATGATAGAGAAACTGAAGAAAGCTTAGCACAACGGACCTTAGGTTTAAAAGAAATAATTACAAATTACGAAAAAACAATAAGAACTGAATTCAGTGTATATAATAAAGGAGAAAAACACACTATATATAAAAAGAATCAAGCAAGATGGAGACTAAGTAACTTAGAAATATGCGACATGTGCCATTTTGACAACTATACTTGTGAATTTCGAGAATATTTTCAAGATAGTTAATATACAAAAGAAGAACGGAGTCCAATTTTAGACTCATTCTTTTTAAAACTACCTGATCCATGGAGTATAAACATATATAGTGCATACATAAGTGAGAAAGTAAAACCAGAAGTAGACATTTCATGGCATAGACCGCAATTTGTAAAAGATTATAGGGACAAAGTATGCCAAGATGCTAGAACAACAATGAAATATTATAGAACATATAAACAAAGAATTTGTTGTGAGGACGCAAAGCCGAATCATTGGGGATGCAATAATAACTATAAATACACAAAAAAGAATAATCACAAATTTCAAAAATATAAACCAAAATATAGGAAAACTTTTAAGAGATATAGAAAAACTTATAAAAAATACTTTAGAAAAATGAAGACGAATAAAAATAGGCAGTATACGAAAAATCCTTTAAAATGTAATTGTTACATATGTGGAGAGGTAGGACATATATCACCAAATTGTCCTAAAAGAATGAAAAAAGAAAATGTAAAATACGTAGAATAAATTGAAGAAATGAATAACATAAATTATGAACTCATAGAATATGATGAAGAATAGTCAGAAATAAGTGAAGATGAAGAAATAATGGTAATGGAAGAAGATAGTGGAAGTAGTGAAGGTGAAACAGAAGAATGTGAAATAAACATGATAACAGATTTAACAGAAATAGGAGAACCTTTAGAAAGAGAAGAAAACAATGAAGAACTAAGAGAAAGAATGTGCTTTGACATACAAAAATACGATAAAATAAGAGCGACCAAATTAGATATAAATCCAAAAAAAATTTTTAAACTACCAATATTTGAAAGAAAGAAAAGTACCATCATAATAGCTAGGAATAATGAACAACCTAAAGACATTGAACAAGCACAAGGCAAAACCATAATCCCATTAATAACCAAAAGAATAATAAGAAGAGATGGAAAAAATAAGTGAATAGACCAGAAAAATATTAAGACACATAAATTTAGGAGCTTTACAAGTAATAATAAAAGCCTATTTTAAGGAAGAAATAAATACACCCCTCAAAATATACCTAATGGATGTTAGGATAATATCAAGTACACAAGATGCCTTAATAGGAATAGTACAAGGAAACCTAATGTACCAAAAGATAAAGTTTACAATAAAACCTAATTTCTCTATAAGCATGGCAGAAGAAAATAAAGATAAAAGTCTAGTCATGTATCATAGGTTATTAGGTATAGAAATGATAGAAAAAAGCAAAGTTATGAGTATACAAATAAGAAATATTTACGCTTTCACTAGCAAGCACGAAGTAAAGAATCACTACAAGAAATTTGGCATATACCAACGGACACCTATAGTGACGGATCACTAAAACCGTGGGTATAGACATTGTATACCTACAGGCGTATAATAAGCTGTGGGTATAGGTATCCTATAGCTTTAGAGTTTTTAATCCGTAGGTATAGATTTAGGCTTTAGGTTTTTAATCCGTAATCTCTCCATCTCTCTCCTATCTCAAAACTACAGATCAAAACCCCCTCAAATCTCTTTGAAACCCTAAATCCCCAAAATAAAATTTCTCTCCCCAAAATCTAGACCCATCTCTCCCCAAAATCGAAACCCTGAATCCCCGACAGATTGAAACCCTAAATCCCCAACGGATCGAAACCCATCTCTCCCCAAAATCGATCGACGTCCTCGACGCTGTCTCTCTCGCCGACGTCGACCTCATCCTCGACGGTCGATGACCTGATCCTCGACATCGTTGTCTCTCCTCGACGTCTGCCTTAAAATTAGGGTTTGTGAATAATTAGGGTTTCAATTGGGGTAACTATAAGCTTCCTTTGTTCAGGTAACTATAAGCTCCCTCATTTTTATAATATCTTTCTTTGGTTGTATTGAGGCTGCAACGTGAAATGGGTGCTGCCTTTCTTGTGTATCCTGAATTCCAATTTGTTTATGTTTCTTGTTCTTAGTTTGTTGTAGTGATTATTAGTTTAGTTTGTAGTTCAATTCACATAATTGCGAAAGGTTAAATTTTGATGCGACGAATTATGTTAATTTTGATTTGAGTTAGTAAACTTGAGTTTTTTATGTTTGGCTTGGGTTGGCTGGGATGTTTAGGAATTGGAGTAGTATGGTGTAATTGGGCTCATTAAGTGGCATTGGAAAATGTCATTTTATTTTAAACCTAGTCGCAGTAGGGGCTTCCTAATCTGTGTGATTTATTAACTGATGTATTGTAGATTTTGTACATGTTCAGCTTATCTTCGAGATGGTTTGTATGGGAATGTGAATAGGTGAACTTGAACTTCTGTGGTTAATCTTTAGCCATAAAGAAGAACTATGACTATATGGATCTATGACAACTTTTTCGGGGAGTTTAAGTAGTAATGTTGTAACCTTATAGCATTAGATTTAGGTAGTCAATAGTCTTTGTGGTTAGGATAGCTGAAGGAGATGATTATACAATCACTCCATAGAAAGTGATCAGGTGAAGATTCTAATGTTAAGAGATTTGGACATTTGAACAATCATATGCCAAATGTTTATCAGCATATGGATCCTGTACACTTATAATCATATGTCAGATCATCTTCATCTTGTTGCAAGCATTTTGCTTGTAGTATTAAGTACAAAGTGAAGATTACATTACCGAGCTTTCCCTTTTATGCCTATAACAGAAGGAATAAGAGACTATTGACTCCTTTAATGAAAGAAGTACATCAAACTGTGTGTAGGACAGATGTACTTACCAAACATTCATATTGAAAATTGTTTCTGTCGTAGTCATATTCAATCGTCTTGATGAATTTGCAAACTGAAGTATACTAATTTTTCTTCATATCTAAAAGCATCAGAAATAATGCCAAATGCCTAAACTCAAGTTGTCCAATTTCTTCGAGTAGTATTGAGATGATACGAAGACGCCTAGCCAACATGTGGCAAGGTGTCCTGTAGTGTTTTTTATGTGTAGAACTCAATAAATCCTAATTAGGATTTAGGTGCATTTTGGTCTTGCTAGTTATGCAAGTTCCTTGCATTTTCCAATTTACAATGTACTTCAGTCATTATAAATTTCCACATGTATTGGAAGCGAAGCCACTAGTGATTGATAGCTTATGATAGGCGAGCTTGCTTTTTGTGGTAGAGCATATTGACACATTGATGGTGTTGCATAGCAAAGCAAGGTTAAGTGAGAATCAGAAACTCAAGAGATTCATTTATTGTTGCCAGTTTTCTACTCTATATGTATGCCATATGATTTCCTTATATTGAACTTATTTGTGCTGCAAAGAATATTCCATATATTTTCTCCCTCTTTGTTGGTTTCCTTAACCCAAACAGTATGCTTTATTGCTGTTCCTTTTGCTTCTAGTTGAACTGGGGGCTGCAGCTTTCATATTCTTTGACCACAGCTGGAAAGATGTGAGTTGTTTTCATGCATTATATATTTAATTATTTATTAATCTATATTATTATTTCAATGGCTGTCATATATAATTTATTTTACTGATAAGTAGAACTGGCTACTTGTGCAGGTGATTCCAACAGATAAAACTGGAGACTTCGAAATGATATATGATTTTTTGAATGACAACTGGAAGATTGTTAAGTGGGTTGCTTTGGGAGCTGTTACTTTCGAGGTAAATGATGAATAAGTGATTAATAATTCAATTTCCTCACCGTTTACATAAGTGATTAATAATTCAACTGGAAGATTGTTAAGTGAGTTAGAGACTTAGTTTCCTGTTATTAATTATTGCTTATTGCTGATTTTTGTGTTTTCTTTTTGTGTTTGCGTAATATTTAATTAGTTACTTTTCTTATATAGCTGATCTATCATCTACGTATTGCTGATCTATAAATAGCTTAAAGTAAAGTTGCGTGTCTCAGTTAGTTTTATTGCAGATCATCTGAGATAAAACAGATATCAACAGAGAGCAAAAGTAATGTTGATTGTTGATTGAGAATGTTGATTGTTGATTTTTTTTAACTTATAATTTAGTGGTTCAAATGTAATTGATGATTAGTGATATACTTAAGGAAACAAAGATGGATTAAAGCAATACAAAGATGAAGTAGCTAGGTTTGATATCAAGGTCTGTATATAGACTGTATATTGACATCAATGTTTTTATATAGTCCTAAAGGGGAACAAAGATGGATTAAAAGTGATGATCTGACTCTTAATTCTGTTTTTTAATCATTACTTATAGTTGATACTTGTTCATCCATGCATCCAAAACATATGTCCCCTCCTTTGTTTGACATCTAACTAGACGACGATATTTTTTGTGTTTGACAAAGATGGATTACCTGGAGGATTGAAGCAACTGTCTGCGCAAATGTAACCAAGCTTGATCAACAATTACATCGAGCTATTCTGCAGTTTTTGTGTTGATATTTGTTCAATAGTTTTGTGTTGAAACTATTATTTGATATGTCAATAGTATCGATTAAAGCAATTAGTTATTCTGCATTTTTTTGTAAAAGATATTCTGCAGTTTATGTATTACTCTGTTATCTCTTAGTTATTTGTGCAGGCTTGCGGTTTTGTGTAATTGGTTACTTATTGTAAAAGATATAGATATTCTGCCTTCTGTAATTAGTTACTTATTTGTGCAGGCTTGCGGTTATTTAAGGAATCAAAGGATGGAGATTTCAGTGGGAAGGTATCTCTCTATCTACCCATCTGGTCAATTTTCCTAGCTATTGAATTGGTGCTGATACATGCTTCTTTTCTCAGTATTGGGATGGCGTAGGGGTGGTTGATGCATCTTGAAGGGGTTAAAGATGCATCTAGAGTGCATCTTGAAGGGGTTGGAATTTGCAGTAAAAGACTCAGCACGCTGGTAAAATCGATATGAGTGATGGCACTCCTTACTGGATGATTTAGAGAGGTAAACATATTTGTAAATTCGGTAATGTTTGTAGTTCCCATGTTTACTCCATTCTTTCTCATTTATTCTAAGCATGAAAGTTCTAACCATTTATGTACACACAATTTTTATCCAACCAAAACTGTAGCTCTGTGTAGCACTTGACTAGGTTTTATGATTACTGAAAGTAGGATGTTTCTAATTTTTAAAAGTAAATATTTTCATTATCATTACCTCTTATACCAACTGTCTATTTGATGATTCCCCTATTTGTTTAAGGTTGGCTAATGGAACTCTGTTTCTAACTTTGTTTTTGATCTAGAGTTGCCATTTAGTTAGATCAAACATTACATATCAACTTTTTGATAGTGCATTTTAAATATTTAAATTCTTGAAAAAGTTGCTACTTTATTTTGTATTCATCAGGTAGCTGAATGCTCTAGACTTGTTGACATATAAGTCCTTCACACACTCCTGAACATTTAGTTTTCCAAGATCATTAGCTGCCTCTGCAGTACTTTAGATTGTTGATATGAGCTCTAACTATAATTCTGAGAGTTCCATAAACTTCATGGACATAAGCTGCGTGCATCACAGAAATAGAACACAATGAAGTATTAGTCATGCAACTGACTTTTCTTTGTGTTATTGTGTATGTTCTGCTTTGAAGGTTCATGCTGGTTTGAGGAAATGGCTTGAAAAACATGTGAGTGATCAAGTTGCTGCATCAACTAGGATCATTTATGGAGGTATACTCATTCTTCTTATTTGCTTTGATTCTCTGTTTTTCAATTGTTCTTGCTTCTTGGTCAACTATGGTGAGGGAAGTTCCTCCTCTATAGCGTATGCCTTCAAATCATTATCCTTACTACAGTCACGTACCTTACAAACTCTCACAGAGTTCCTATTACGTAATCTTTATTTTTCTCTTTTGGGTTTATAATTTGTGTCAATGTTTCCAGGGACAACTAAGATTAAGAACTTGAATGACAACATCGGCTCTTTGGAAGTGAAGCTAACAAGCGAGGACTTGAAAAAAATTTCGGATGCAGTGTCTTCTCAAAATGCGGCTGGAACTAGATCCTTTGGTGTCAGAGAATCTTACACCTGGAAGTACGCGAATACACCTGCACCTGGTAGTAATCCATCAGCATAAAATTTATGTTATGAGAAGAGTAAACATGTCCTCTACTGGGATTTATGAGAAGAGTAAATTTATGTTATTTAAATAATTTTTGTAATTTGAATTTGACATGCTTGTAATATTTTGTAATACTTCATTAATTTTTAATATGATTGAAGTTTAATTTTATTTAATTTTGTTTCATAAACACATGTATTTATTTCATTGTGTATTTGGTTTATAATTGAATTAATATTATAAAAGAAAATATTAAATTATCATAAGCGTAATTAATAAGAAAAAATTGTGTATAGAGCGATGGGTATATATTCAAATAATTAGATGCGAAAACCATCGCTAAAACCTATAGCAATGGAGCTTCAACCGTGGGTATAGGAAAGCAAAATGTGTCTTTAAAACCTATACCAACGGATACGAAACCGTGGGTATAACTCCAAGGTTTTGTCCAACGGGTGAAAAAACCGTCGCTATAGGCTATAGTGACGGCATTTTGCCGTGGGTATAGCTAATTAAAAACGACGGAAAAAAATGTCCGTTGGTATAGGTTTTACGGGCTATACCTACGGTTTTTCGCCTTTTACCCACGGATTTTTGCTGTCACTATATGTCAAATTCCTTGTAGTGAATAGAAATACAGATAATTTTAAAATAGAGTCTCTATTCAGCGAAATCATAAGATACAAACCAGCTAGAAAAAACCCAAAAATGACTATACCAAATTATATTGAATTCGACTTTAATAAAGCAAAAGAAACTGCAAAAGAAAAAGCACCACAAATAATGTTCGGAAAGAGATCACTATCAATAAGAAATAAACAACAAGTATTGGAATAAATACAAATAATAAATACATTAGAACACCAAAATAATAACCAATTTAAAATAGAAATAGAATATTATGACAATGGGAAATGGAATAAACAAATAGCCTTAGTAGATACAGGAGCTATTAATTAACATATTAAACAAACAAATGTAAAAAACCACTGAATTAATAACATTAGAAAACCCATATTACTACCTAGACTATTACAATAATAGACATCCAATTGTACATAAAATCATACTACCACTAAGGATAAATGGTAAAAATGAAATGTTATTACACTTACACGTAGACCCAGAACACCATGTTAATGAAATTTTATTAGGAACTGACTTCCTTATTTCAGTACAACCTTACTCAATTTAAGAAGAAAAAATCACAATAACAGTAAACAATGAAAGAATGATAATAAATAGGATATTGGACAAATGAATCCATTAAGAGCTACAAAAACACATTATACATTCTAACAGAATTTGTTTACGAAGGATACAAATCAAGAAACTATCACAGTCTAATAGATACCGGAGCAGGTACTAGTTTATGCCGCGAAAATATACTATCAAGATGGAAACAAGATAGTTTTAATAAAAAAGCCATAACTGGATTAACTGGACAAACTATCATACTTGACAAATATCAACAAAATGTTAATGTACAAATAGGAAGTTACATACTAAAATTACCTATAATATACCAGTTTGACGATATGAATAATGATGTACTCTTAGGAAATATTTTTTTCCAAAAATACTATCCCATAACTATATCACATAAATCAGTTGTATTTACAACACCTTGCAGACACCAAGAAATAGCACTTAGAATAACCCAACCTTATTCCAAAACTGACCTGCTACACATCAGAGTTTCTTCAATCCAGCGTGGTGAATACCAATATTTACCAAACAAAACTAGAATACAACAATTTCAAGAAACAACTACAAAAGAAATTTTATAAAAACAATTAGAGAATCTGTGCGGAGAAGACCCCTTGGCAAAATGGAACTTAAGTGAACCCACGACATATATAGAGTTAATATATAAGAACAAAATAATAAAAATTAAACCTATAAGACATACTTCAACAGACCTAGAAGAGTTCAAAATACATATAAAATAATTAGTGAAAAATAATTACATAAGAAAATCACAAAGTCCACATTTATCACCAGCATTCATAGTAAGAAAGCATTCAGAAAAAAAAAGAGGTAAATCTTGAATGGTAGTAAATTATAAGGAACTAAATAAAAATACTAAGAGGTTTGGATACCCACTATCAGACATGCAAATACTACTTAACACAGTAAGAACAAGAAAAATATGTTCGAAATTTGATTGTAAATCAGGATTTTATCATGTAAAACTAACAGAAGATTCAAAACCTTTAACAGCATTTAGCACACCTCAGGAATTTTATGAATGGAATGTATTACCATTCGGTTATAACCAGGAATATTTCAAGAGTATATGGATAAAATTTTTGAAAAACACAATAATTTCATATTAGTATATGTAGATGATATTCTAATAGGATCCAAAAAAGAAGAACAACATAAAGAAAATCTACTAAAATTCATAGAAATAGTGAAAAATGCAGGTATTATACTATCAAAAAAGAAAATGGAATTATTCAAAACTGAGATAGAATTCTTAGGAACAAAATTATCACATGAAGAAATAGAATTACAACCACATATAGCAGAAAAAATAAAGACTTTTCCTAATGTCCTAAAAAAAGAGAAGTACAAGCTATAATAGGATTACTAAATCAAATAAGAGGTTACATACCAAATTTATCAGCAAAAACAAATTAGTTACAACAAAAACTAAAAAAGTTTAAGAAATGGGAATGGACCCCGGAGGATGAAGAGAAACTTAAAATATTAAAACAACAAACTTTAGAATTACATAAGCTAAGATTACCTGTTAAAGAATGTTCTTGGATAATAGAAACAGATGCATGTGAAAACAATTGGGGAGCAGTATTAAAATTTATTGAAATAGGAGAAAAGAAAAAAAAAACTAGCTAGACATACTAGTAGATCTTTCACACCAACCCAACAAAATTACCACATAACCGAAAAAGAACTACTAGTAATTTTAAAAGCTATAAAATAGTTCGAACTATTTATAATACATACAAAGTTTACGGTAAGGACAAATAATACCCAAGCAGAGAGTTGGATTAACAAAATAATAGACCCAACCATAACAAACAAAAGATTGATATGGTGGCAGATGGAGTTAGCACATTACGATTTCTTAATAGAAAATATAAAAGGAAAAGATAGTATTTTAGCTTATTTTCTATCAAGAAATTAACTATTTCACTTGTTGCAGAATGGAAACCAGAGTTCAGCAAATAGAACAGGATATAATCTACCTAAAGGAGACAGTGGAGCAATTAAAATGAGCATTTAACCAACTACAGCTGCAAATATGTGGTCTTCAAAGTATATTTTACCAACATATAAATACGGATCGTATTGAAAAAATGAGTGAAGAGAGTGAACCTATTAGCTCACAAAATACAAGTGGGATCACAAAAATAGCCACACAAAAGGAAAACTCCATATCCATACAGCCCACTACCTACAAAGAGAGTTTACTCTCGGATCCTCCAAAATACTCCAAGAAGGATTTATTTTTATAATATATTGAGAAATTATGGCAGACCACTCAGGTCAACCAATTGATCAAAACTATTTCTCAGCAACATATGAACAAAACGATCATACTACCAGAAGCAAATCCAAAAACAGTGAAAGTATTGTTCGAAAGAGGACTTATCCACTGCATTTATCCATCTCGAGAATGTGAAGAACTTAGCCAGTTACCAAAAGAAGTATATAAAGTTGCTAAAAGTTATTTTGGTCTTACAAAGGCATCCAAAATATATGTCCGTATATTTTCAGCTATTCCAGAATTCCTTGAAGATAATGAAGAACTACCAGCTGAACATATTATAAAGATAGGGATGACTATACAAATCTTGTTTGGAGCAACCAATATTATACCATATAAGAACAAAGAATTTGAAAAACTAATCCTAGAGAGAAGAGCTACGGGATTTAGAACAATGTATTGTGAACTAAAGGACATACAAAACAGAGAAGGTAACATATGGATCTATGATAGCCCTGACCCACAAAAATTAATGATCTACAGCATAGCAAAAATTAAACAACCTCAGTCAAAGAAAGAAGTCTTTGACAGGTGGTACTAAATCCTGCATAAAGGGTATATGATAATGACAGAAGAGATAGCTGTCCACTACTGTAGATTGATGAGGATGGAACCACAACATTCATATAACTATTGCAGAAAAGAATAAGAGAAGGCTGACGAAGAGCTGTTCCTGATGTGAATCACGTGAAAATGTCTCCTACATAAGCAGTAATTATCTCAATTATTTAGCAATGATGTAAGCAATGATGTAAGAAGAGCAATAATTGTATCTGTGAAGTAATCAATGATGTAAGGAGAACAATAATTATATCTGTTGTAAAGTCATTTCTTCTTCAATAAAAAGGGAGGCAGGGTAAGGAAGAAAGGCAGACTATCCTGGAGAGAAAAAATTTCTCAAAATCTTTAAGAGTCTGTTTGTAACAAGTTTGAAGGAAATAAAAAAAAATATCTTTTATGAGTTCATGCATCTACCAGATCTTGTAGAAAATAAGGTATGGATAACTAAATCTCTTTTCCTTAGGGAGAGTTTTGTAAGGCTCTGCCTGACTGATCTTGCAAAAAGACCCATTTGCAACCTTCTATAGTTAGACTGTACACCTAGCAGTAGGAAACGAGCTAGGTTGCGGTTGTCTGTACCAAAGTGCTACTAGTTGTTCCCGATGTATCTCTCGGATGAAGCTCTCTTGAGGGCATAGTAATCCTGAGATGGGAAGAATGTAAAAGGAGCACAGAAATCGGGGTGCATACCAGAGGTATTTTATCCATTGGTAGTAACTGGTACAGAGCAGTTCAAAGAGGTTTAACTAGGTCGGAAGCATGATTGGCCATTTTGTTTTGATTTTTTAGGTATCCTTAGAAATATCTCTCTCTACTCTTGATTTTATAATTGATTATTGTTCAATAGGACTAATGGATAATAATAGTTTAAGTATTGCCTCAGAAAATTTCGAATTAATGATTAATTATCAAGGAAGTGATAGAATGCTAGTTTTCGATGTTTATTATCCTCATAGAGTAACAAGCATGAATGACTATTATGAATTCAAATTTTTTTTTTTCAGTATTCAACGAGTAATAATTATAACAATAAATCAAATAAATCCTGGAGAAACTAGTAATATAACTATCGAAATGGTATATTTATGAAAATGGTATATTTAGTAGTTATGTTTGGAGTCCTACGACTGCATACAGACAATTTCTAGAAGAAAATGAACAGAATGGTGGAGAAATAGACATACGGAAGAATTCGAAGAACCCCATATGATAGTAATAGTGAAGGATATGAGACAGAATCAGAATATATGAGAGAACTTGATGACGATATTCCCGACATTTCTGATTACTTTTCAGAATAGACAATATCCATTATTTCGACGAATATTATTTTACACAAAACTTTTATCTTTAGAATTTTAAGTTTTTGATACTCTCCTTATTTTGATTTTCAGGTCTTTAAGAGATTACGCGCTTCGCAACCCCAGTTGCTATTAGAGCCAGTACAGAGTAAGTAATTTTTACTTAATTTCTATAATTTTCCGTAAATTTATTACTAATTTACAAGCTAGAAAACAGAAAAACTAAAATCTAATAATAAAACTAGAAATTATCCTAAAATCCAAAAACTTTTAGAATTTAAAGAAAGGTCACACATCCCATAAAAATTATTATAGGAAGGATACTATAGAAATTTAATTAAGAACTAGATCGTTTCACTGAATATTTTCTAAACAGGAGGCATTTTACTAAATAAAAATAAAAAGTGGGTCAAAAAGCTAGATAACTCTATTTAAACAAACAAGCTAGTAATTAGGGTTTCGCTTCGTCTTCGTCTACGTCTACCTTCTCTTACTACTACGCCGTCTTCTCTCTCCCCTAAAATAACCGATGCCCTAGCAATGACGGAGCAGATCGAGAAGGCGTTCTTGTAGCAACCCAAGGTCTTCCTTAGGTAATCAATCCAACTAAATGTTTTTCCTTTTTGTTTTCATTTATTTTCTAAGCAAAAAGATCGAATCCGGATTCTTTCGTTGCACGAATCTTAAAGCTCGAAGAAGGGGGAAGATGCCAGGGAAGGGCGGGAACCGTTCTCTCTTTCTCTCTCTCTTTTTTGGATATGATTTGGCTTGTTTCGTTAGAGTTATGAAATTCTTGAAGTAGAAGAATTGGTTCATTTGGTGAGTTCCGATCTCTCTTTCTCTCTCTCTTTTTTTATATATGATTTGGCTTGTTCTGTTAGATTTGTGAAATTCTTGAAGTAGAAGAATGATTTTAGTGCCAATCTTGAAGTAGTTAGACATAGGCACAAACACACACTCCTGGCACTGGGAAAACAAAAAAAAATGTATCTTACTCATTTCACAAAATGAAACCCACCAAGGCCCAGAGAAAATGTCAATAATAATCTATCAAAGATACTCTCCATCCTGTGGGTTACGAACGGTATACGTTCATGATACCTATCTATTACATATCATGGGTTTTTAATTTAAAAAAACATCGGATGCTCTTAAGATATGCCGAGAAACATTTAGGATACGACGGGATACGTTTAGGGCATACAATTTTTTTCAGCCCAATAAAAGCCGAGCCCATTTCCCTTTTTCTTGCTCCTTTTCTCCCTTTTCCACCCGCCTCACCCTCATCTCTTTTCCAAACCCAATCGACGATTCCTTCACCTCCTCCTCGCTGCATGAAGCTCGCCGGCCGCTCTGTCACCTCCTTCGTCACCCTCTGTATCCTCCGACCGGCGAAGACTCCTCCTTCCTTTCCATCAAACCCCTAACCCTAATCAAAACCCTAACTCTAATCTACATCCTCTCAACTCATGTCTCCATCGCAGCAATCTCAGGTATTACTTCTCCTTCATCGTCTCCATCACAGCAAAGGGTTCTATTCTTGATTGATCATGAATTCATGATTTTGCTAAAATTGTGTAGCTTGGTTTGATTGATTGGTTGCCTTTGTAGTCTAGCTATAAATTGTGCTGCTGTGTTTAATTGTTTGTATATGAGTATACTGTATATCTACTTGGGGGTTTAAAAAATTGAAACTTTTTTGGGTAATATAAATAGTAATTTCTTGTTGATTCTTTTATCGTCCAAACTGTCGAAATTGTCAGGCTTGAGTTAGCTGCATTGCAATTCAGCACCCAGTTACTTGTCTTTTTAGTTCAATATAATAATCCAATTTCAAGAACTTTGCACATGCCCCTGGAATGATGCCTTCAAATCCGAGCATATGCACATATTTTCCATTAGGACACTCAAAAGTTTTGGTAATTACAAAATCTGAATGACTACATTGTATGCATGCTTTATACTGCAAGTCCCTTATGGCTCTGACTCACTTTTATTCACAACCTTTCTTGTGTACTTAATATGATAAGAAGAAAGCAATTTGTTTTATACATAGTTACATGTAAATGTAATGATACATAAGTTGATTGATACACAATTTCAACACGAATAGTTGAATAATTCCGATTCCGAATCAATTGACCCCATCATGTCTACTATACCTAATTTGCAAAACATAGAAAATAGTATACATGAGATTAAGTCAAAGTATAGTATCTGCAATAAAAATTTGGTTGTGCTTTCAGGGATGCATTTATTGATTATTGGATCCATAAGAATTGGACGACGATGGATATAGCTATGCAAATATTTATGATTTTGAAGCAAACAGATAAGAAATATCTCTCAGTTTTGTATATTTTTATTAATGCAATTTTATGTTGTCTATTACAGGAGGAATTCAAATTATATATACTAGTATAATGTACGTGCAATGCACGTCTAAAAAAAATTAAAGTCATCAAATTAAATGAATATATATCAAATAAGAAAAAAATAGTTTATATTTGAATGTTTTGAATTGAGCTACACGTGCGGTGCACATTTATATTTGTTGGATATAATTTGTACATGTATCATATGTGTTTATATAGTTACAAAGTTAGGGTTTGTTTGTTACAAACCCCAACTCTCCCATTAAAATAGTATATATATATATATATAATTTACATTGATATACACGTCTAAATTAGTCTGAATATGTAAAATCAAGTTATTTGAAATGCATTTGTCAATGCATTGAAGTGTTACAAAATTGTATGGCTGAATATTATTTTTTCTTATAATGACATGATAGATGGGCAAATGAATTTCAAATGAATTGTTTTTACATATTTAGACTAATTTAAATGTGTAGATACGACGACCTGAAGGCCAAGTGCTCACAGAGTGTACACCATGGCTAGTGCACAACGGAAGGGTACTGTATATATATATAATATTAATTATTTTTAATTATTTTATTTAAGCTTATCCTAACATACTCGTATCATAGTTTTTGAGAAATCGGTATAACCCCGTACTGGATACGTACTATACCGGATATGTGTACCCGT
Source organism: Hemerocallis citrina (assembly GCA_017893485.1). Lineage (NCBI taxonomy): Eukaryota > Viridiplantae > Streptophyta > Magnoliopsida > Asparagales > Asphodelaceae > Hemerocallis > Hemerocallis citrina. The sequence goes on from JACEHZ010000210.1 coordinate 72,543, forward strand.
ATCCGTGCTTCATAGTTAATAATATCTGAAAATATAAAAAAAATAGACAACATTCTCAAATCCAAATAATGTTTTAGATCTTCATAATTATATAATAATAACATAAATTATTATCTAATAAAATGGACCGATCTTATATTTTGCAGCGAGATCCAACAACCTTCCTATCACACCTGGACAAAATCTGTGTATATACATTATTTTTCTTGAGTGTGGTGAAGTTCCAACCTCATATGAAAATATTAGTAAATTGAATATATTAAAATTTCTCAACTTAGTAATGTAAAAAACTTAGATCATTAGGGTTAATATATAATTACTAATAAACATAATTTATCCCATAAAATTATTAAACAATAGTTTATTAAACAAATATCTTATTTTACCTGCAATACTTTCATAGAGAAATATAGATGACATTGTACAAAATAAATTAATTTTAGATAAAAAATTATCTAGCATTTTCTGACTTGAATACATAGATGAGACATACATTAATCATAGAAAGTCGGTTAAAAGTGGATGACTTCAGAGAATTAGATGCATAATCATGTCAATTGGTTACCGAAATTTCAGTAAGTTGACAAAATATACTCGAAAGTAAGAGGTCATATATGTATCAATATCTTTATTAAATTGAATTAACGTCCTCCTTTCAAGAATGGACCATATGCATATATGAAAAATGAATTTATCCGATTTGAACCAAAAAAGATGATAAGACCGTATCTCCGTGCAAATATAAATCTTAATGAAGGAATAACAAATTAACGAAAGAATAATATCGAAATTACATTTATAAAACAAGCAAACATAGAAGGACTATTATACTAGATCAAACATTGTACCTACATGTTCTAGTCCTGCCCACCTATTTATGTCTACTAAGACATTGATTTTTTTAGCAAATACCATAGTGATCCAACATTCTCAAGATAATTGAAAGTTTTAAGTGCATCGTATGGGGTTTTATTTGGGTTGGTAAGTTTTATTACATAGTAAAATTTGCTGGCTTAAATGGAAACTCTTCTTACATAATGTACTTAGAACTTTCACTTGTCTTTTCAAAGTTTGATCACTATGATATTTACTACAAAAATTTATTATCTTAGTAGACATAAATAGGTAGACAGGGTTGAAATATGTTGCTGGAATGTTTGATTTTGTATAATAGTTTCTTTATATTTGCTTGTTTTACGAATATTATTTCGATCTTATTCCTTCTTTTATTTGTTATTCTTTCTTCAATATTTGTAGTTGTGCGGAGATGTGGTCTCATCTTTTTTGGTCGAAATCGGATAAATCCAATTTTCATCTATCCATATGGTCAATTCTTGAAAGGAGGACATACATTCAATTCAACAAAGATGTTGATACATACATGATCTCTTACTTCAAGTATATTTGTTAACTTACTGAAGTTTCGGTAACAAATTGACACGATTATGCATCTGATTCTTTAAACTCATCCAACTTTAACTGGCTTTCTATGATTAATGTCTATCTCATCTATGTTTTCAAGTCAGAAGATGCTAGATGAATTTTTTATATGAAATCAAGTTGTTTTGTACAATGTAATCTATATTGCAGGTAAAATAAAAGATTTCCTTAATAAACTATTGCTTAATAATTTTATGAGATAAATTATGTTTATTAGTGATAATACATTAACTAGTGATAATACATTAACCCTAATGATCTATGTTTTCTATATTACTAAGTTGGGAAATTTTAATAATATATTTAATTACTAATATTTTCACAGGGACTTTTGTCCAGGTGGGATAGGAAGGTTGTTGGATCTCGTTGCAAAGTATATGATCGATTTATTCTATTAGATAATAGTTTATGTTATTATTATATGATTATGAAGATCTAAAATATTATTTGGATTTGGGAATGTTATCTAATAGAATTTTATACTATTAAAATACCAAATAAAAAAGCCAAGAAAAAAGCGATTTCAGAGCGATTTCAAAATTCCAGTCTTCTCTCTCCTTTTCCCCCATTTCTCCGGCCAGATCCGTGCTCTCCGGGCCGTCATCCATCATTCTACCTTCGTTAAAGTTCGAGATCTCGTCATAAGCTTCAAACCCATTTGCTTTGTTTCCCCCCAGGCCTTGTTTAGCCAACCCAGGTTCCCTGGGCTTCTACTTTTTTTGTGCTTGAGTGCCTCCCTGTAGCGCTCTAGAGCACTGGATCCGTCAGATCGCTGCAGACCTCCGGCCACTTCTCTCCCTTTGTTCGTGAGAGTTGTCCCCCATTGCGATCAGCCCTCCCTTTCTTGTTGTCTGCGCTCTTTCGAAGTGCAGTTCGTGGTGGCGCGCGGGCTGAACCCTTCCGGCTCGTTTCCAGTGGTTCTTTGTTCTCACTCCCGCTTGATCTCCCGCCTCAACCGCTCCCTCCCTGTCTCCTCGTTGCGCAGCACGTATCGCTCTGAAGATCCGGGCTTCCCCGGTTCAGCTGCAGCTGTCTCTCCCTCCTTCGGAGACTGGCTTCTTTCCCTCCTCTACTAGCTCTGTGAGTTATTTTTAGTCTATTCTCCGTTTCTATTTAATTCTCATTTCTTCAGGTTTACTTCGATTCGATTTTGCTTGAGTGCATTTTCATCCCTTTCCCTTATCCTTGTACCTCTGGTTTGGCGGTGTTCGGCCCCGCGCATCCCTAGAGCGAGCTGGTGCTCTGCGCAGCCTTACCGCCCATATTATTATTTAGGTCGATACTTCTAATTTTTATTTCGACCCTCTCATGCATTCTCTGTTTTAGTTACTTCAGTACAATAGTTTCTTACTAATCTCTCTGTAGCTTATTATCTACTCTCTCTGAACTCCTATTAGTTCTGTATCACTGTGGTTTGGATCTTTCCGATCCTCTGTTTCTTACTTTTCTTTTGTTCGACTGCGGTATATTTCTTTTGTATTTTGGTGCTGGATCTGTAGTGATCCATTAGCCTGGCTATTTCAGCCACCTTTGCAGTAACTGATCCTCTCTATATCAGTATCTACTGCCCTTCTCTGGTCTTGAACCATGGTCTCTTTGTGCCCGTCCTGGGTCGAGGACGATAAAAAATTTAGGCCTGTTAAACTGGGTCGCTCTCTTTGCTCTCCCTCTTTTCCGTTGGACCATTCGTCTTGTTGGTCCGCCCCGCTCCTGGTTTGTTTCAGGTGCCTTCTGCCTGGGCATTTCCAACGAGAGTGCGTCAACAAAATGAAGTGCTTCTTTTGTGGCAAGCACGGGCACTCTCGCAGGCGATGTTACTCCCTTCAAAAACTTCTTGGTTTACCCAGAGGCAAACCATTACCGGCCAAACTTCTCTTATTTCTTAACTATCCTCTCTTAAAAGGCAAGCTTAATGCATGTTTGGAGAGGAACTTTAGTTTTGAGTCTAAAAAGATTATTGTCCCCACTGCGGATGCTTCTTATTCAGATTCGAATTCTTTCAATGTTCTCTCAGATTGTGATGCATCTTCTGGCACTCTTCAGCTTACCAATATTTCTAGTCTGTTTAAGGATCGAAAGGTTCATTCGAAACTTGTTTCCTTCTCTCGGTTGGGTTCTTATCAGGCTCGTCCCCTTTCTAAAGTTGTGGGGCCAACGCTGTGTAAGAGACTGGATAAGGATCATGTATTGGCTAGAATTTTTCCGGCTGATCGTCTTTCCCTTCTTATTTTTCCTCTCTTTAAGAGCATGCTTTATACATGCTTTGCGAGGAAGAGTAGTCGTGAGCCTGGAAAAGAGTTGGGTGCCTCTGTTGTGGTGCCTTATCCACCTACTAACCCCACTCCTTCCTTCGTTGCTCATGATGCTCATCTTGCGACTCGTCAGTATCCTAAATTTGCGTCCCTGTTTATAGATTTTTCGGAGTTCACGAAACTTGTTTCCCTTCCTCGGGTCAGGCCGTTCTCAGCTTCGTCCCCATTTTAGTGCTGTGAGGCCTTCGATGCGTTCGTATCGGGATAAGAAGTCTGATTTATGTTCTCCATCTAGGGCTTGCCTTTCTTGGTTCCGTAGTTCGATTGGTTTAGTGCACCAATCGACTCGTGGAGTATCCTACTTTTCTCGTCATTCTTTTCAAATTAATTTCAGACCTTTATTTTCGCCAGTTTCCTCCAGTCTCCTTTCCCCCTCTAAGAGCCTTAACGAAATCGACACTACAGGGCCTGTCCATTGCAGGACCTCACTTCCACTGGTGGAAGTCGATCGTCCCCCCGCTAAGAGAATTTACAAGAAGAAACTTTATTCTAACTTGCCTATTCGCGTGAGTGCGCGTTTATTAGCTAAAAAAGTATCTTCAGGGTCGACGCTTCCTCATGCGCGCATCTGAGTTTTGGCATTTTTTCCTTCGCCTTGGATTTGGCTATCCGGTTTTTCTTTGCAGGTTGGGCCTTGTGTAGTTCTGTGAGGCTGTTCGATCTCCCGAGTTTTTGGCCCGCCTTTTGGCTGTCTTCCTCTTTGTTCGCTCCCGTCATCAAGCCTAGAGGTGGCCCTGGCTTCTGTTTCGCTGGCGGTTCTTCGGGTCCTGCGAGTGCTAGCCTTTGTGGGTGTAGCTCCTCCATCTTGGAGTGGCAGGACGTCTTCCGCCTTTTTGCATCGTTTTTCTTGGGGTTTTTTCGAGCGCGACGGTTTTGCCTTTTGTCTCCTTCTCTTTGCTCGCTTTTCAGGGCCGTTGGCTCCGCCCTCAGATAACGGCGTGGTGCTTCGTGCTGTGGCTCCACGATCTGCTTTGCTGATGTTGAGTCTGTTATTGTAATTCTTAATTGCTCGTTTATTGTATGTCTTTCTTGCTCGCTTAATTATGTTTTACATCTTGTAAAACCCTTGACTATTTGTATTGTTTATTATTTGTTTTATTGATTAATATATATTTTTTGATGGCTGGAGCCTTTTGGCTCTATCCGATTCATCAAAAAAAAAGAATTTTATACTATTATAGCTCAAATTAATTCTAACATATATAGTATGTATTAACTTCTACATGCATATTTTTTTAGTAGTTCAAATTAATTTTATCCTACCAACTAGCTTCTGCATGCATTAGTTGTATAATACTTCAAATTAAGTCTATTATTCTATCCTATGTAGTATCTACTGCATGCATGGTTGTAAATGCTTCAAAATTCAAACTTAAGGAGGCTTTTCCTCCCTCAATGACACATTAAGTTCAGTTAACTAAATGAGAACATTTACTAGCATGCAAAAATACAATTTTTCAAAGGGTTTTGAGCCTTTTTCTTGGGTTTACAATTAATTACACTTGCAACAAATTATATTTTAAAAATAACATTAAAAAAACTATAAATACCCCTTTGTATTCTTTGTTTTTCACACACCCCAACTCATCTTTTTTCATCCACTCAGTACATACTTTTATTCTCTCATACAAATTGTACAAGTGAAGTAACTGATTGCTCTCTTATTAAAATTTCTTTCGAAGTCAACTTTCAACTTTAGACCATAGAATGATTGGAAAAAAAGAAGTCTAATAGCCGGGTTGATCGTTGCTGGCCCGGGGGCTAGACTGCTAGGAACCGGTCCGTGCCAGTTCACGACTCGGAGGGTCCCGATCCTTAGCGGTCCGGTTCCAAACCGTCCGCTGCTCCAGAAATCAAGGACCGGACTGGTGGGCTGGCTCGGGACCAGACCGCTATAGTAGCGGTCCGTTCGGTCTTTAGCTACAAACCAGGCTGGCCTGGTCCGATTTCGGGCCGACCCGACCCGTTTGCCATCCCTAGCATTAGTAGATGATTGAAGATAACAAGGTAATTTCTTTAGCATTATGATTTGTTATACTAAAATAAATAATTATTTAAATAATATTTTTAATGTAAAACCTGCAACAAGAAACTAGCTTCTTTTTCTTTCTTTCTTTAATTTTTTTAGTTTTATTTATTTTCTTAAATTTTGAGGAACTTTGCTCTATAGCTATTACAAAATGGTTACAATTATATTTTCAAATTATAATTACTACAAATCATAGTTATAACAATAGTAAGTATCCTTTATTCAAGTAGTTATTTTCAATTATAATAATATAATTAAAAATTTTATTTTATTAATAAAACATAGGTAACTCCGCCGGTGTAGTATTGATATTCAATCTATGTGGCCGTCGGTCCCAAGCCCGGAATAAAGGCGGAGGGCCTATCAAATATTACGTAATGAATCAAACAACTAACATGTTTGAGATGATCGGAATATAGAATCTTTAAATCCTTTTATAAAAGTAGATAAAAAGTGGCAAGTTATTTAATTATTGGGCTTAGGGCCGGGTGTTTCACATGGACTTAAGTCTGGACTTATGTGCCGGATAAAAGCCTGGGCTAAGTGCTGGATACAGGCTTCTTAAATTTACAGACAAGTGGGCTTCGGCCGTCCCAGTCAGTGTAGTTAAAGGCGCGCTTGAGGCACAAGGGGCAGGCATCGAGACTATTTGCACCTTATCGTTGTAAGGCTCACTGAGGCGTGAGCCTCATTCATGAGAATGTGAGGTCATGGGTTCAAGCTATGCTCACTATTTTTGGTATGAACATTATTCTAATGATTAAGAAAATATATAATTACTCCACATAATATTATAATATATGGAAAAATGACCTTATAATATCTAAGAAAATTTTCTCATTGAGATTGATTATTATCAATGGGCCATCGAATGGGTGATCCATGTTATTATGATATATAATCCTATTTTTAAATTAAAAACCCCAAAAAGTAATAGTGCGCCTTGGTTAAGTGAGGCCGGCGCCTCAAATTGTGCCTTGTCCCTCAGACTTCTTATGGGGTACTTAAGTTGCTTTGTGCCTTTCGCCTTTGACTACATTGGGCCCAACTCTTTTACATCCCTACTGTAGAAATTGAGTGCAATATAGTGTTTAAATATGCACATACTATTGTTGACCTCTGATTCATTGATTAATAATGTCTGTTTATTTTGTGACTACCTTGAATTAATAGTTCTAAGAATTTATTTTTTGTTTAGTACATCTTGTAAATTATTGCCAAGTTGAAATGTATGTTCCAAACAAATTTAACAATTTGAATATATTAGTTAATTCTTGTTGCTGCTTATTTTTGTGTGGGAGCAAACATATATGTGAATTCTTTTAATAAAAACAATAAGATCAAACCTTCGTTAATCGTCTGTGTAGACTGCCAAAAATTGCACTCGACTCTGAGGTCTAATCGTCAGGAACGGCTGATATTGCTCTCGTGGACCTGCCAACAAGTTTGAAACACCGGGGGTGGCCCCAACGACAGATTCCCCAACACCCAAGTCAGATACTCGAAGATATGGTGGGTTTTGAGAGCAGAATTTGCAATTACATGGTTTCTGAGGAGGTCTGAGGTATATATAGTTGCTGAAGGGGGCCAGTTTCAAAATATTCATCTATCTCTATTTCCCGATCTTTGGATAGATTCGGTTACCCCTTCCATGTGAAGATATTGAGCCAGGACTTTTATCTTGATGAAGAGATAAGAGTTTGAAAACTCTCTCTTATGCATGGGGGATAGAATCGGTTAGCCCTAGAAATAGGGGGTTTTAATCGAGTTCGAGGGCTGGTGTAGCAACCCCAATTACAGGCTGGATTAGGTCAATGTGCCTAAAAACGGCTCAGCTCCTCTCTTAGGGCGTGTACTTGATAAAAATCACTGTTTTTCCCCTAAGAGCTTTAAGATTCGTGCCCGATTTGAATGGTCCAGATTTTGTTTTATTGTTACCCATATCATTTCTTTTAACTGAGAGTACCGTGAACAAACAGTTTGTTTCCTGTTGCGATGATTTTCTTTCCTATTTTGCCTAACGTAGACAATTTTTTTATATACAAGGAATGTGTCTTATTCAAGAAGCTAAACTGTTCCATTCTAGAAAATATCCTAAAATACTATTGACTCGTCACACTAATTCTGTGAATGGATTTGTCACACTTAAAATAAAGTCTGACATGATCCTCCAGTCGCCACTTCCTTTTTCTTTGTTGTGTCGGTCAATTCGCACATATAACACCCTCGTGGCTTACAATTTCCTTTCATATACCTAATTGGCATTCTTTTTGTATCTTGTGGGACCCTAGGTCGTTTTGGTTTATCATCTTTTATTTGTTATTTTTCGTAGAAATTTATCTTCTTGATGAAGAAAACAGTCGAGCTCTTCATATATAATTTCTTGTTTTCCATCTTGAATTGATTTGGTTGGATCATGTCCTAGGAACCACGCTTCTTGCTCGGCTCTAGCATAGGTGAGCTTATTTCAATTGTTTCTATAATTTCCAAAATATATTATTGGTAGATGGAAATCATTTTCTTGAAGAAAAAGGTTTTCTAGATGTTAAGGTTTGTCAATGGGCACTTGTTAGGATTATATCATAATTGGAACATTTGCGAAACGAAAATTCTCAAACCTGTCGCACTCCAAAGATACTTGTCACAAATTGTCTTTCAAGATGAGCAGATTCGAGATATGTATCTCAGAAGGGGAAAATGACAGTGAAATTTGACCCATTTCATTTACCATTTGTTTTGAAATGACACATTTATTTGATTTTTAATGCAGTTGGGATGAATGGTAGCCTAAACAGTTCTAGTTATCGGGAATGGATGTGTCGTTGTTTACAGGAAAGGGATTTACTCTTCTTCAGTTCTTCGTCAAATTCGATAAAGAGTAAAAGAGAAGTGGTTGAATTAGACACGAGCCATTTTGATATGATATTAGAATCTACTAGATTTTCTTAGATTCGTACAGTTTCCTTCATATAGAGAATGTTTGGTGGTTCTAGGTAGCATTATGGAAGGACATTGTCTTCAGTTTTAAGTAGGTTTAACTTACAATCTCTCGAGTTTCCACAGGTTTTTAGATTAACAGAAAATCCCGAAACTTAGGGGGTTGTCTGTCCCCTTGATCCCACTCTTCTGAATGCAACCCTCTTCTCCCTCCTCTTCCCTTCCGCCAATTAGCTATATAGGACCCTTGCTCCTCTCGTTTCCATTCCATTCCCTCCAAATACGAAATTCTACATTATAGCATCTTTAGAATGAAAGAATTGGAAGAATTTCGAGGAACATAGAAGCACATGATTACCTTGTTTCAAGAGATTCGTCAAGACCTGTGTATTCTTATATGTACGGGGAATATGAGTCTACGGGAGGGTTAAATTCTTTGTAATTGGGATATGAGGCTAGTGCAGGGTAAAATTCTTTATGATTGGGATGCTGGATGAATGATCTGAACCAAGTTAGGGATCAAAGTTCCAGTGGCAGCTATGACACTCCTTATTGGACTGTAGACAAATAATTTGGTCGCTGCACAATATGTCTGTTAGTTTGTTGTTTTTAGTTTAGTTTAATTGATTTACCTTTCTAAAACAAACACGCACAGGCACACGATTATCTGCTTGGGCTTACAATCTACACCTGACTCTGAATAGAATTCCTAGCGAAAGATACATTCCTAGCAGAAATGAACTACAAATAGAAACAGATCCCTAAGCCGACTATAACCTTTTGTTTTTGCTAATACACTACTATTTTATTGGATATTGTTCACAAGGTGATCACATTCGGAAGGTCGGAGTTGCTTATAGGTGAAATTATCATCCGTGAAAGTGTACACACTTTTGCTGGGATCATCCAAAGACTCTAAATTGTGGCACATTGGATGCATGAATTGAGGTGAGGAGATGGGAAAGGCAGAGTTTAGATGCTATGAGGGAGGATGATAGATGGGTTGATATGTTCCTTCTTTTAGTAGGAATCAGAGGAATCGCAAACCTACACATGGCTTAATCTTGAACTGTCGATTTCACTGTTCATGTATGTTAAATATGGAGTTCATTCTCTTCTTTTATTACATACTTAACCTGTAGTTCTGTGTTTCAGTGGCGTTTGTTTGATTCGACAAGGGCTGGATGCCTCATGTTATTCATTTATATGCCTGATTATGACAAACTTACAGCTACCAACAATAGCTCTTCATTGTTAGTGAATTAATTGAATGAAGTCAAAGTTTACGAGTTTCTAGAGATCCCAAGAGAAAGATTTGCAAAGGAATGCTGGAAACTACATCACAGTCCGAATTCACAAAAATGCCCTTAAGGTTAGAGCCTTTTTTGCTAATATCTTTCTTTTATTTGCAAAAAATGTTTCATCCGCTTTGTTGTATAATATGCAAATAACACATTATAAAGGTTTTGAACACATGCCAGACAATGCCGACCGAATTATATTTTCAAGCATCCAGCCAAACACAAAAGTTCTGTTTTATTGTTTGCAACGCCCAAGGGAATAGAAAACTCCCATCAGAAGTGAAGTAGGTCCTACTATGTGTCAGTCAACATATACTGCCAATCGGTTTGAAACAGGACATTCGCTCTCATCTCGAAAAAGTCAAAAAAACCACTATAATGAGCTTGAAGCCTTGAAATGAGAGACTTCATCTTTTACAACATTAATCACTAATTAAGCATTCATTGCAATTTTTCCTCCTCTTCTCCTATATCAGCATTCTTTTCTTCCCTTTTCAACTGGTTAATGCTCAGAATTCGACCATCAATTTCCATTCTGATAGGATGATTGCACTTCTCTCAACTGGACTAATTCCAATTCTTCCTATAACATTTAGACCTTCTCTTATCAACAACATGAAGAAGTTCGTGTGCCAATGCAACCCCTGAAGTCTGCGGAAACTCCTTCAGCTTCGCCTTCGCGTTCTACTACAATCATTGCATCACTCTGAAGTTTCTACTTGCTGTCATGCTTATTGGAAATCGGTTTCATCGTATTCTACTCATCAAGACGTATAAAATTATGTACTCACATGTCCATAACGGATTTCAAATGAATGAAATATTCGCCTTCAAAGTTAACTTGTTAAAATTAAGAATTGGACTTTTGCTTGATATGTGACACTGAAAGTTAGTTCCATATCGGAAAGAAGCAAAAAACAAATGAAGTTATAAGTTAAAAACTGAGCCAAAGGGGTGTGCCCTTAGGGGTACGAATATTTTCTCCGGAGGGAGAACATAGGCGTCGGTGTGAAACACACGCGCGCCCACCCGGCCCGACAGGGCTTGGGCTTGGTAAACTTATTTTTTGCAAAAATACAGTTCTGATTTGAAGATAGGCTAGATATGGGCAGTTGCAATTGTCATGACAGTTTTGTCTGAACAGTAGCAAAAATTGCTAAGGGCTTAGGGCTATAAATAAGACTGGATTCTGGTCAAATTTGTATCCAGTTTATATCTTCCCTACCACCCTGTATCAGTGCAGACATATCACAAAACTACTGTCAGATCCATTCTTGACCTTGTCTCCATCATTCTACTGTAAGTTAATGGAGTTCTGACTGTTGTATGTTGGGAGACGACTGCCGAATAAACTGTATACACCGAAGCAGTGGGACAAATAAACGTCTTAAGGACATTGTTTCATTAAGCCTCAATTTGTCTATTTTTCTTCACCACATTCAAGGTCGGAATTGAAGATAACATATCTTTTTTCTGTGCTTTATGTACAGTGATATACACTGTTTGCGAGTCAGTTTCTTAATTCACAATTATCAAGGTTCGAATTGAAGATGTATTATCTTTCTTTTGTTCTTTGTTGATAGTGAATTTTACTGTTGTTGTAACAGTATAATTATAATTAAATCCGAGTAGGAATTTAATTAGTTTCTTTTATTAATTTTTCATTATAAAATTATTTTTTTCTAACTAAGATATAACAACTTAAAGACGTTTATATTCTCTTTTTTTTTTGTAAACAATAATATGACTACCAAAACAGAACTCCCGAAAATGGTCAATAGTATGCACAACAAGCCCGAGAATTTTAAAGGGGCTGACTTTAAGACATGGCAGAGTAAAATGCTCTTCTATCTCACAACCCTTGGGCTGGATAGGTTCTTCGAGGAGGAAGAACCTAAGCCTACTGATGGGCAGACTCCAGAAACTCACAAAAAGACGTTTGCAGCAATGGATGCGTTGAGACATTCAGACATTTCTTGCAGGAACTACATCCTGAACTGTTTGGATGAAGTTCTGTACAATATATACAGTCCACTTACTGCTGCAAAGACCTTGTGGACCGCTCTGGCCAACAAATACAAAACTGAGAATGCCAGCTTGAAGAAATTTATCGTGGATAAATTTATGGACTACAATATGGTGGACTTTAAGTCCGTCATTGTCCAGATGCAGGAGTTTCAGATCATTATTCATGAGATTGAAGCTGAAGGCCATAAAGTTGGCGAATCCTTTCTAGTGGAAGCAATCATTGGAAATTTGTCACCATCTTGGAAAGACTTCAGGTATTACCTCAAGCACAAAAAGAAGGAAATATCCTTGAAAAAATCTTGTTGTTAGGTTGAAGATTGAAGCAGACAAACGAGGAACAATCAAGTTCAAAAGCGAGGAGGCTAAAGTACACGTTGTGGAAAGCTCCAACAATCGGAATGGCAACTCCAACAACAACAACAAGAATTTCAAGAAGAGGAAAGCTTCAGATCAAGGATCTAGAGACAAGAAGCCCAACAAGAAGTTCAATGGAAATTGTTGGATTTGTGGAAAGCCTGGTCACTCAACCAGAGACTGCCGTTTCAAAAAAACTGGTGGCACTTCAGAAGCAAATGTCACTGAGAACATCATTTCAAGCATCGATGACCTAAACTTGTCTCCAGTTGTTTCTGAATGTAACCTAGTCCAACATCCCGGACAATGGTGGGTAGACACAGGTGTTACTCGGCACATATGTTTCGATAAGTCATTGTTCTCGACCTATCAGAAACTGGATCATGAAGAAAAACTGTATATGGGCAATTCTGCTGTGTCAATGGTCGAAGGCTGTGGACATGTCATCCTGAAGTTAACGTCTGGCAAGAACGTCACGCTGAACGATGTGCTTCACGTGCTAGACATCCGCAAGAACCTTATTTCTAGATCTGTGTTCTCCAAGAAAGGCTTTCGGATTGTGATTGAGTCAGACAAGTTGGTGCTGACCAAGGCTGGGGTTTATGTTGGGAGGGGATATCTCTCTGATGGATTATTCAAAGCCGATGTAGCCGTAATCGGCAAAAATCCAATGTACTTTGATTCTATGATTAATAAAATTTCAGTTTCTTATTTGCTTGAGTGTGAAACAATTTTATGGCATGATAGATTACGGCACATAAATTTTTGAAATATACTTGTAAATTTAGGTTTGATTCCAAAATTTAAATTTGATAAAAATCACAAGTGTGAGACTTGTGTAGAAGGAAAAATGGTCAAGAAACCATTCAACACGGTGAACAGGAGTACTCAGCCATTATGCTTAATTCATACTGATTTATGTGATTTCAAATCCTTACCCACGAGAGGTGGGAAAAAATATTTTATCACATTTATCGATGATTGCACTCGGTATTGCTATGTCTAGTTACTAAATAGTAAAGACGAAGCAATTGCAGCATTCACAAAATATAAGGTTGAAGTAGAAAATTAGCTTAACAAAAAGATCAAAGTATTGAGGTCTGATCGAGGTGGAGAATATGAGTCTCCATTTGCACAATTGTGTGAAGAGTATGGAATTATCCACCAAACAACTACCCTATACTCACATCAGCAAAATGGAATTGCAGAAAGAAAGAACAGAACGTTAAAAGATATGATTAATGTCATGCTTATAACTTCTGGTCTACCTACAAACTTGTGGGGGAAAGCCTTATATATGTCGAATCACATATTAAATAAAGTTCCACACAAGAAAACTCATTCCATTAGAATTATGGAAAGGACATATGCCTAATTACAAATACCTCAAAATGTGGGGGTATTTGGCTAAGGTCTCGGTTCCTCTTTCCAAGAGAACCAAACTTGGACAAAAAGCTGTAGATTGCTATTTTCTAGGCCATGCCGAAAATAGTAGTGCGTACAGATTCTTAGTCTTCAAGTATGAAGTATGTGACATCAGTGTAAATACAGTCATTGAGTCAAGAGATGCCATGTTCTTTGAAGATGTGTTTCCACACAAAAGAAATAATGGAAACCCTGATCTCAAAAGAACAAGAGAAGTGTCAACTGATAAACAGGATGAAACTCATCATGAAAATGGTGAATCTGAACTGAGAAGAAGTGTAAGAACGAAAACCTCTTAAGTCTTTCGGTCCAGATTTTCTAACATACATAATAGTGGCTGAACCTTAGACTTATAAATAGGCAGTCTCATCCTCAAGAGTCTCCCTATTAGAAAGAAGCTATCAATAGTTAGATTGAATCAATTCTAAGCAATCACACCTGGAAATAGATTGATATTCCACCAGGCCATAAACTAATTGGATGTAAATGGATCTTCAAACAGAAAATAAAACCAGATGGTTCCATTGACAAATATAAAGCTAGATTAGTGGCTAAAGGGTATCGCCAGAAGGAGGGCTTAGACTTCTTTGATACCTATTCACCGGTTACGCGGATAACCTCTATAAGAATGCTGATAGCAATAACATCTATCTATAATCTTGAAATTCATTAAATGGATGTCAAGACGGTATTTTAAAATGGGGATATCGAAAAAGAGATCTATATGGAGCAACCGGAAGGGTTTGTTTCAAAAGGAGCTGAAAACAAAGTATGCAAACTTATTAAATCCCTTTATGGACTTAAACAAGCTCCGAAACAATGACATGAAAAACTTAACAATGTCATGATGAAAAATGGTTTTTGAATTAATAAATATGATAAATGTGTTTATTACAAACAAATGGGACAGTCATGCATGATTGTTTGCATGTATGTGGATGATATTCTAATTTTCGTCATAACCTGGAAGTCATCAAGAATGTAAAGAAAATGCTAACCAACCATTTTGACATGAAAGACTTAGGTGTGGCAGATATTATTTTGGGTATCAAAATAATAAGAACACCGAGCGGCATTGAATTATCTCAATCACATTATGTGGAAAAAGTGCTTGAAAGATTCAAGGAACATGGGATTAGAGTATCAAACCCTTTTTCACCATTTGTAGTTTTGCACAAAAATACTGGTGAAAGTATAATGCAACTGGAGTATTCTTATGTAATAGGCAGTTTAATGTACCTCATGAACTGTACGAGACCAGACATTGTTTATGTAGTGAGCAAACTAAGCAGATACACAAGTAACAAGGAAAATGTCACTGGGCATCACTGTTAAGAGTGCTTGGGTATTTAAAGAATACCAAAAAATGTTCATTGCATTATGGTAGATATCCTGCCGTTTTTGAAGGATATAATGATGCGAATTGGATATCGGATTCAAAGGAATCAAAATCCACAAGTGGTTATGTCTTTACCCTAGCAGGAGCTGTTGTGTCCTGGAAGTCTTCTAAACAAACATTAACTGCTTGATCCACGATGGAATCAGAGTTTATTGCTTTAGACAAAGCAGGTGAAGAAGCAAAATGGCTTCGCCACATTTTAGAAGATATTTCATTTTGGCCTAAACCTTTGACGGCCATATGTATCCATTGTGATAATCAAGCTGCGCTGAACAGAGCACACAGTCTGTATATAATGGCAAATCGAGACATATTCGTAGATGCCATAGTACTGTTCGACAGTTACTCTCAAATGGAATTATTTTCATTGACTTGGTAAGGTTACAGGATAACTTAGCGGATCCATTTATTAAGGGATTATCCAGAGAGAAAATTAACTGTGCATCGAGGTGAATGAACTTAAAAGCCTAAAACAATACGAGTTATCTTATACATTAACCTAACCTGGCGACTGGAGATCCCACGGACCAGGTTCCATAGGACAACCAGTTATGAGTAACTCAATCAGTAATGCATTTGGACTCAGTCCCATCTCATTCCTATGGTGCAACAATAAATGCATGCCTACAGAAGTATTAAAAGGTTAAGCTATGCTTTTAATGACGTCTATATCTTGAAATTCACAAGTGGAGTACTGTAGGATACTCTTTATGGATGCGGTCACCTATGTAAGTGTGAGCTGGGTCGGCTCTATGAGAATTTTAAAGGGCTAAAGTTCTTTAAAACACTCGCAGAATTGAGATTTCTTTAGGGCCAAAATGAACACAACTGAGAGATTGGATGTGAAAAACACAATGTTGCGTAGAGTTTATTGTTTGGGCATACACTAACGGCTGACGGTTCAAGATGAGATATATCATCGATTAGCCAAGTATGTCCGATAAACTTTAACTAGGGAAGGTTCAAAGTGAAATATCTATTTATCTACGATGCGACATTGTTTCAATTACACTCTTTGATATGTACCTTTTATAAGGTGGGAGGCAAAAATTATCATTCATGTGGGGGATTGTTGGAAATCAGTTCCATCGTATTCTACTCATCAAGACGTATAAAATGATGTACTCACTTATCAAAAACGGATTTCAAATGAATGAGATATTCGCCTACGAAGTTAGCTTGTTCAAATGAAGAATTAGACTTTTGCTTGATATGTGATATTGAAAGTTAGTCCAATATCGGAAAGAAGCAAAAGAGTGAAGTTATAAGTTAAAAACTGAGTCAAAGGGGTGTGCCCTTAGGGGTACGAGTATTTTCTCCGGAGGGAGAACACACCCAACTTGGGCGTCGGTGTGAAGCACACGCGTGCCCCCGCCCGGCTGGGCTTGGGCTTGGGCTTAAAACAGTAAACTTATTTTTTGCAAAAAATCAGTTCTGATTTGAATACGGGCTGGATACGGGCAGTTGCAACTATCATGACAGTTTTGTCTGAACAGTTGCAAAAACCGCAAAGGGCTTAGGACTATAAATATGACTAGATTCTGATTAAATCTGTATCCAATGTATATCTTCCCTACCACCCTGTACCAGTGCAGACATATCACAAAACCGCTGTCAGATCCATTCTCGACCGAGTCTCCAATATTCTATTGTAAGTTAATGGAGTTCTGACGGTTGTATCTTGGGAGACGACTGCCGAATAAACTGTATATACCGAAGCAGTGGCACAAATAAACGTCTTAAGGATATTGTTTCAACAAGCCTCAGTCTGTCTATTTTTCTTCACCATATTCAAGGTCCGAATTGAAGATAACATATCTTCTTTCTGTGTTTTGTGTACAGTGATATACACTGTTTGCGAAACAGTTCCTTAATTCACAATTATTAAGGTTCGAATTGAAGATATATTATATTCCTTTTTTTATTTTGTTGATAGTGAATTTTACTGTTGTTGTAACAATATAATTATAATTAAATTCGAGTAGGAATTTAATTAGTTTTTTTAATTAATTTTTCATTATAAAATTAATTTTATCTGCTTAAGATATAACAATGCTCTTGAAATCGACTGATGGTATCATCTGCACCAACCATAGTAGTAGTATGCAGCAAGTAGTCTGGATGGCAAACCGCAACCGGCTCGTACAGACAAGGCAATCCTCCGTGTAGATCCCGTGAAAAGACTTGTCCTTACTGAATCCAAGTAATCCCATGTTTGGTCTACGAACATGTTAGTGGATTTAATCAGTGGAATGGCCCCAAGGAGGGATGGCAATCTAGCTTTGCTTTCCAAAACTTGGTCAATTCGATGGAGCACTTTCGCGAATCATTCCGATACCCTTGTAATTGGGCAAGCCATTCAACAGGGCAAGGTGCTCCATACCAGAGTAGCCTACACAAACTTCACGGAAGGATAGTTCTGTGTGTTGGTGACATCATTGGATTTAATCTAACGGTCTAGAGTTACTACATAAGCCCCATGTTTAGCATCTTTTCTTGACTCTAAACCCAAAATCCTTGAACAATTTGTTATTTTATTAGTTTGTGTGATTCGAAATTAACATTATAGCTTCTTCAAAGTACATTTCTTTTGGGGGTTTTGGGTTTTAGGGTTTTGATTTTGAGATAGATTAAATGTTAGAATTTTCTTTTTGATAAATTAGTGGATAAAAAAGGGAAGATGAAGGTTAGGTTTTCATTTTTGAGTGGGTTTTAGATTTCTAATTTGAGATTGATTGAATGTTAAGATTTTGGTTTTAAGAGGTCAACGTTTAAAGAAGAGAATATTAATGTTTTGAATATTAAAATTGGCTTTAAAATTTTAATTTTGCGATAGATTAAATATTAGGATTCTAGTTTCTAAGATACAAGTCATAGGCGAAGTTATCGGAAATTTCATAGTAACTGTGAGGCTTAGACGGCGGAGCAATAACTGGATTCACATTGTTACAAGTGTGTATGGGCCATATGACTCAAGAAGACGTCCGCTGCTATGGGAAGATCTCAAAGCGGTCAGGGAGAGATGGGCTAACCCATGGGTCATTGGAGGGGACTTCAACATTACTAGATTTTAACATGAACATAGAGGTGGAGAGGCTACTGGCGCCGACAGGCATAACTTCAACTGCGTCATTGACGAACTGGAACTAGTAGACCGCAATCCGACTTACAGGAAGTTCACATGGACGAATATGCAGCAGAATCCGATCTTAGCTAAGCTTGATAGGATTTTTGTGTCTACAGAATGGGAGGAACTTCATCTGCTGGCATCTTTTAAATCCATCACGAGATTCACATCGGACCACATTCCATTGGTGCTACACAGCGGCGAAGAGCAAAGGAGCATCCCACACTAGTTTCGCTTTGAGAAAGCCTGGACGTTGCACGTCAACCTTCAAAAGATAATAGAGGAGTCTTGGAATACAAATACTACTTCAACAGGGGCGATTGGGAATTGGATCACGAAGACCAGGAGACTGTGAAAGCACCTGAAAGAGTGGGCTAGGCAGGAGTTTGGTTAGATCAAAAGAAGAGTCGAAGAGTTGGGAGACGGAGTTTCTGCACTAGAAGATGCAGAAGAGGAAAGAAACCTCTTGATATCAGAGGCCCAGAAATTGGCAAATAACAGACTAGAAATATATCTATACTCAGAGATGGAAGAACATTACTGGAGACAGCGATCGAGGGTACAATGGTTGGAAGAAGGGGATGCAAACACAAAATTCTTTCATAGGGTAGTGAACGGAAGACGAAGACTCAACCGCATTAATGGACTTCAGGTGGGGGCTAGATGGACAGAGAATGAGGAAGATATCAGAAGACACATAGATTATAAATTCAAAGAATTATTGGGGCAAACTTTGCCACATAGATGCAGACTACAGTCTCAGTTCTGGGAAGACTCTAGAGTTGATGGAAGTGAAGGTTTAGAAAGCCCTTTAACGGAGGAAGAGGTTCTCCAAGCCATCCAAAGATTGGGGCAAGACAAGGCACCGGGATCAGATGGACTCCATATCTTCTTCTCCCGGATTTATTGGAATATCATCAAGAAAGATCTAATGGAATTTTTTCAAGAATTCCACTCAGGCTTGGTAGACATTGATAGGCTCAACTATGCAAACATTATTCTCATCCCCAAAAAGAAGGAGGTTCGAAGATGCGAAGATCTCAGACCTATTAGCCTTCTTAATGGATCCTTTAGGATTATCACTAAGGTGTTGGCCGCAAGACTGTCGCCCCACCTAAATGATGTTATAGGCGAGTCGCAGAGTGGATTCATCAAAGGAAGAGACATTATGGACAGCGTGGCGTCCGCACACGAATTAGCCTATAGAGGATACAGGGACAAGTCCGATGGTTTCTTGCTGAAACTGGATTTCCAAAAAGCCTACGATTCAGTCGAATGGACTTGTGTGGAGGAGGTATTACAACTAAAAGGATTTGGAGAGAAATGGACCTCCTGGATTATGAAATGTGTCCGAGGAGGTAAATTGACCATACACTTTAACGGCAAGTCCGGGAAGAAGATCAGATGTCGGAGGGGACTACGGTAGGGTGATCCTTTATCCTCATTAATTTTCACCCTAGTCGCTGATGGTATAACAGAAATGATCAGAAGGGGTAAGGAGGAACGAATCATTAACGGGGTTAGGGTCAAAGGGGTTCCGGAAGCCATATCGATCCACCAGTATGCGGACGATACACTAATTTTTGGAGAAGCAAAGGAGGAGGAGATTATCGCAATTAGCATCATGCTGAAGTGTGTTCAAGCTTGGGCAGGTCTAAAAGTTAATTTGACCAAGAGTTGTGTCATACCCCTATGCAACAGTCTATCCATCCCGGTCAACTCTATCAAGATGATGTTAGGATGTGAGCTGGCAAATTATCCACTCACATACGTTGGAACTCCAATCAGGCCCGGAAAACTGCTAAAACAGGTTTGGCAACCATTAATAGAGAAGGTGGAGAAGAAACTAGCAGGCTGGAAAGGAAAGTCCCTCTCGTTCGGCGGAAGGATAACTTTGCTTAACTCGGTCCTCAGTAGCTTACCCATGTACCTAATGTCGATTTACGAGCTTTCCAAGTGGGTGATAAATAAAATTGATAAATGCCGAAGAAGATTCCTCTGAAAAGGAGCAGACGAAACAAATAAGGGATTACATTTAGTCAAGTGGGGAAGGGTGTGCAAGAGGAAAGAATTTGGTGGACTAGGAGTCATCGACCTTAGGGATATGAACAAGGCACTGCTAAGTAAGTGGTGGTGGAAAATGACCAGGAGACGAAACGCCTGGTGGTGCAAGTCATTTCGAAACTATCAAGGAAGGAAGAAATTTAGATTTGGAGGAAGAAGTGTTTCCGGAAGATCATCCATCCTGTGGAAAGGGGTTGCAAGAGTAGGGGATATTTTTCACGCGAATACCACTTGCAGCATTGGAAACGGTAAAGACAGAAGATTCTGGAAAGATAAATGGTGCGGAAATAATACTTTACTAAGCAGATTTCCAGAAGTGGCTAAGTGCACTAACAAGATAGATGTGCTGGTCTCGGATGTATGGCGAAAGGACAGGCTCAAGATACAAACGGAGGGAGAACTGACGCAGGAGGGGTTTATACAACTGCACAGCTTAATGAGTCTCACTCAAGCTGAAGGAAGGTTGGCGGAAGGCACAGAAGATGTCAGAACATGGGACCTAGAGCCAAATGGGAATTACTCGGTAGCTTCCCTCTATAGGAGCCTGAATGATGGAGGAACTAGAAGCAGAGATAGATAGGTAATCTGGAGCTTGCAAGCGCCCCTGAAGGTTAAAGCCTTTCTTTGGCTGGTCACGAATGACGCTATCCTATCAAAGATCAATTTACGAAAGCGAGGTATGCAGATCGAGGTTGGATGTCAGAGGTGCAACAACGGCGAGGAAGATTCTGTACATATTCTATTCAAGTGTCTTAGGGCTAGACTAGCTTGGGAGGTCATCTGCCTTGGGTTTGGGCTCTTGGAGAGCCCAACCTCTATCTCAGAGACTTGGGCTTTAGGGAGGGGAGGTAACATTAGGAAAGAAGATAGGGAAGAGTGGGATAGGTCGGTAGCGGCAACATTATGGACCCTGTGGCTAGATTGAAATAACTTCTGCTTTCGTAACTGCAATCATAGATTTTCTGTCTTTATGCATAAAACTTTACATTATGTTCATGCCTGGGCAGATCATGCTGGAGTTAGGAAGAAGCTGCGCATGGAGGGGGAGTGATCGCTCACACGGAGGGAGGCAATGGTGATCTTCTTTTGGTTAGCATTAGGGATATGTATTTATATGATTATGTGGACTTTTGAGACTTCAGTCTGTTGTGAAGCTAGCCGTATGGTTGTATTTTGTTATGTATTTGGTACTACAATGTTTCGTTAATTCATCATTAATGAAACGATGACTATAGTCATCTTTATTCTCAAAAAAAAAAAGTGAATACTTGGATTTAGTGTGGAGTCCAAGTTAATGTTTGACCTCTACACGGTTTAGAGTTGGAGAAAAGTGGAGGAAGAAGGACTAGCAAGGTATTCAATTAATTTCAAAGGACAAAAATGTTCAATTTTTTTACATGTTGTGCATGTGGGAATATTCCACTTAAAATATTCACGGTTTGCTAACAGAAGGTATAAGATTGTAAAGTATATAAAATTTAAAACTTTAGGATATATTGTTGCAAAAAAAAAAAATACATCCCGTCCATATATTTGTGAAATAGGGTAATGTGAAGGTATATAGTGCTGTTACAAAAATCACTTACCGGGAACTGACCCGGATCCAATATTGGACAGGAGCCGGTCCGGATCCTAAAAAGGACCGGTTGACATTTTCGGATCGAATCTGGGTCAGCTCGGAATGGATCCGACCTGAACGCGTAACAGGACACATGCAATGCACGTATAAATAATTAGTTGAATGATATTATTAGTTGGGCTTTTGGCACAGACCGTGGTAACCCAGCCGAAAGTAGCCCAACTAATTTAACTCACAATGGCACAGTCGTAAATTCTGTAAACTGCAAGGTCAAACAGTAACTACTTCATAAACCCAAAAACATAAAACTAGTTTGTTTCTCACCTTGTTGTAGGCCGGCGCCGGCGGCCATCAAATCATCCATCCTGTAAGCTTCTTCCAATTCCAATAGATAAGAAAGGTGAGACTTAAATCTCTGATTTTTTTAAATCTAATATTCCATTCATTTTCTGATAACCTTCTTACCCTAATGCTATAAATGTTTTAATATTTCGATAATGTCAGAAATTGAAGAAAGAAAACCTCAATTTGCCTCTTTTACCTACATGTGAAATATTCAAGTAATAATTTTTTTTATTGACTGTTTATACTTATTTTCCTCAAGAGTTTGTCAGGAATTTGGATTCCGACAGCTACAAAGAACTCGCCATTAATGGAGAAAAAGGGAGTTAGGGATTGAGAGGGATTAGAAGAGGTCTGAGATTGGAGAAGAAGAAGAGAGGATTGGGAATTGAGAGAGAGATGAGAGTAGATCTGAGATTGGAGAAGAATTGAGAACTTTCTATTGCTTGCTTCAAGAAATGGAATACAATGTTCTTATATAGCAGGGAGAGAGTTTGTTACACTAAACGACAAACTCAGCTACGTGCGATACGCACCTCTCTTCCCGCCCTATTACAATTAAAAAATACGTGCACTATATGTAAACTCCTGATACAGCTGAAACTATCTGTCAAGACTCAGTCGACTGAGTCTCCAACAGTCGACTGAAGCCTATCTCCAAACATCCACTCTATCTGTCAATTACAATCTGTTTCCTTCTTCATTTAACTATGGATTCCTGATGGCCTCTGCGATTACTCCGGTGATGGTTGGAACTCCGGCGTCCCTAACAACTCCACCCCCCTTAAAAATAAGCTTGTCCCCAAGCTCATACTCAGGAAATTCCTGGTTGATTGCAGCTGATCTTGCTTCTTCTACACCCTCCTCATCATCCTCTTCATCTTCGGTAGACCTGGTTGAATCAACGCTCTTACTATCAGCTTGATCCTCAGCTCTTCTAAAGGATTTATCACCATCTTCTGATCCAAAAGAATCTGAAGTGTTTCCAGTTGGCTGGGCAGGAATGCTGCTTGGAATAACAGATTTCTTTTTTTATAATTTCTTCTCTTAGCCAGTTTGGTACTGCAGCTTTCTTTGGCCGTTCAATGCTGACATCTCCAGGAAAAACAACTCTGGGACCTAAGCCAAATGGTGCACTAACTGGCGGTACACTAGGCTGGAAGCCATGAACAGGGATTCCCCTAAATGCTGGTGATGGATGCACGAAAGTAGGATCAAACTGTGTTGTAGCTGAACCTAATGGCATTTGCGGAAAACCAACCCCTGAAGCAGTCGATGAAGTCCAAGCATGAAGAGAGGATGGTGTTGGATTGTGATCTATCACTGCACCGTGACTATAACTAATTTTAGGTTCAGAATCATATCTGCTTGCAAATTCTTCGAAAAACACAATGGAGAGATCAGTGATATCTGCCTCATTAAACCAGTGGATGGTACTTACAAGTCCATCTTGCTGTAGAGAACCATTTGGGAACAATTTTACTAAAATGTCGTACAAATCTTTCAGAAAGGAGTGATTTCCACATTTAGGTAAAGGCCATCCATCGAGCACAATCTTATCAAGCAACGGAACTAAGTTTTCTCCTTTAGTTACAAGAGGATCCTGATTTGCAGTGGTTTCAATTTTGATTTTCTTCATTTCCTTGTCCAGAGCCAGCCACACCCAACCGGCCCCCTGTAAAGCAGCTCCCTCTGCATTGGCTTTTTGCATTAAAGCATCCAACGAACCAAAATCTGTGTCAATTGCCCAACCCAGTGCACCATGTGGAGGTTCACCACCACCCTCACTAGCAGGCTTGAGGTTTTGCCAGAATACAGAGTGATTGATATGGCCTCTGCCATTGAACTTGATGGCGCTGTGAAGATGAACCACCTTGGATGTCTCATCACCATTCTTTTTATTAGGACCTTTCTGACCAACATAACCCGAGAACAAATCACTCATGTTATCTCCATCGCTAAATTCATTTGTGCTTGATTTAGGAGCTAAAGAATCTGAATGGATATCATTCACCTCAGCAGAAACTTTGGGGCCATCCATTCTTGAAAAGAGATCTAATTGTCCAAAGCTCCCAAACTCAAAATTCGATTGATCTACTGACTTAATTTCAAGAGCAGTGTCACTAGATTTCACACCAGTGTCAATCATCAAAGAATTTGGTAAATCTCCAGGTGCCTCCTTCGAACTGGTGAAGTCATTCCATGCATCCAGAGAATCAGCGTAATCATCGTCATCATCGTCATGTTTAGAATCAGCAAGTTCCTTCATGCCTGATTCATCCGAGCAGATGAAATCTTGCCAATCATCAAACACATTAGTCGACTTCTCCTTATTATAATCTTCAACATACTCTATACAAATGAAGTATAGTGGTGCCAAACCCAATTTAAATCTCCCACTAGAGAAACAACGAGGACAAAAATCACAATCGAATACCTTGTTACTCTTGTATCGTTTATAGGAACAATCAGCTAAACAAATATTGCATTCATACTCTTCCATAGGAAATCGATCAAGATTAGGGTTCATCGAACACTTATCAAGATTAGGTATTAGAATTTGCATACCAATGGATCTGAATGTCGGAATCACCTCCGAAGATTCCAGATTTGGTCTGGATGTTGCAATCAAACCTCCCACTTGCTAAGACAAGAGTTGCATCCGTGCTAAGATCAAAGGAATTTGCGAAGCTTGCGTTGACAGATCTTTCATTCGATTCTTTATCACGATCATTCAATTGATCAAGAATTGGTGACTCTGCTGTCATTCAAGATCTGGAGCTACACCAAGAATGCTATTAGGATCTGGTTCTTGAGAAATTCCACCATCCTCCCCCAAATTCGCTGCAGAATCGAACAGCTCTGATACCACTTGTCAGGAATTTGGATTCCGACAGCTACAAAGAACTCGCCATTAATGGAGAAAAAGGGAGTTAGGGATTGAGAGGGATTAGAAGAGGTCTGAGATTGGAGAAGAAGAAGAGAGGCTTGGGAATTGAGAGAGAGATGAGAGTAGATCTGAGATTGAAGAAGAATTGAGAACTTTCTATTGCTTGCTTCAAGAAATGGAATACAATGTTCTTATATAGCAGGGAGAGAGTTTGTTACACTAAACGACAAACTCAGCTACGTGCGATACGCACCTCTCTTCCCGCCCTATACAATTAAAAAATACGTGCACTATATGTAAACTCCTGATACAGCTGAAACTATCTGTCAAGACTCAGTCGACTGAGTCTCCAACAGTCGACTGAAGCCTATCTGCAAACATCCACTCTATCTGTCAATTACAATCTGTTTCCTTCTTCATTTAACTATGGATTCCTGATGGCCTCTGCGATTACTTCGGTGATGGTTGGAACTCCGGCGTCCCTAACAGAGTTGGTTTGGCTGTGGGTGAGGCCTGTGGTGTATGTTAAATTGTGCTATGTGACTCAATTTTGCTATATACGGAATATCGGCAAAACACATTCAATCATTCAAGTTAGATTAAATTTATTAAACAAGATTTAATTGATGACCGTTTGACCCCCTGCCAAATCTGACTTTTTTCTTGGCCAATTTGAAGAAAAATAAAAGCACCTTCTTTTTTACCAACATTTGTCTCAGTTTGCAAAATAGGAAGCTGCCATTTGGATTGAGGGAACCATTTAGCCTCACCCATGTCTTAATTTTTAGCCTCACCCTGATCTCTGCTTGATTCCACATTCAGTTTGCGCCATTATTCACTTTCATACATTTTTGAGTCGCTCTATTCGCCAATCCTTCCTTTTCGACATGCGCCAAACTAGTGTTACCAGGTTTGCAGTACGTTTAGGTTCGTGATACTGGTATGAGATCGATGTTTGTTACCTTGTGTGATGTACGGAGGAGGGGGTAGGATAAGAGCATCCACTTTTTTTTTATGACACAGGATAGAGTCCAAAAGACTCCAGCCCAGAATAAATTAATAACGACAAAGATACACGGTTCCGCAACAGAAAGTAATCAGACTACAAGAATATACATACAGTTTACAAGATAGAAACTGAACTCCACAAAAGAATAACAACACATAAAAGCAATCCAAGGCCACTGTAAAAACTGAGATAGTAGCTACAGTCCAATGTGAACGACCTCGGTAGAAGAAGCAAGCGAGCAGACAGGGCCCACGCGCAACTCAACCACATAGCCTCGCAAACGAAGCAGCAAAAGCAGCTGGAGGCACCACCAAGGTTGTGGACCACCGGGAGGAGCCCTGCAAGAGAACAACCACCCAAATCCACCTGGAAACAAAACCGCCACCACACACCGCCACCACCTGCCTAAAAACTCAAATACAGAGAAAGCACTAAAAAGCCGCTCAAAGTAAGAGCCAAACCAACACCTCCGCGGCACCACACACCGCCACAACCAGCCTAAAAACTGAAACACGGAGGAAGCACCAAAAATGCCGCCCACAGAAATAGCCAAACAACTAAAAAAAAACCTGATCCTAAAGCAGTCGGAGACAGTGCAAGTTGGCAAAAGGCCAATCCCGCCAGCCTCCCGCCCCGAAGCTCCATGGATCAGTGCACCCAGCACACAGCCAAAAGGCCACAACCACTCTCACAACATACAAGTGGAAGACAGATAAAGCGACAGAAGGCAAAGATACCAAAGTAAACATCTGGATAGGCAACACAAGGGGCAAAAGCCATCCAACAGCTCCCAACGGAGCGCAAACCAAATAAAACACCTGAAAGGCGAAGTAATACGAGATAGCAGGGAAAAACAAAGAGTGTTAAACCAACCAGCAGGGCACAAGGACCTGCCCTCCTGCCCCCTAGGTCCAAGGAAAGGAGCAGCCAGCACACAGAACCGAAGGCCACTACCACTCCCACTCCAGCAAGAAAAGGAATAGTAAAACAGAAAACCACAAGGCAAAGAGACATAAAGAAAATATATGCATTAACATCACACATGCTACAGCCAAACACCCGCTCCAAACAGAGCGTAAGCCCAAAACAGTCTAAAAGAGCAAAGAAACTCCTAAATCAAAGACGAGTAAGCTGCCCTACCCTCAGAGCATAGGCTAACTCGCCAACTTGAAAACCTATAAGGAGAACAAACAGTGCTACAATCAAACCCTGCGAGCCACAACCATCATACCAAAATGAGACCCAAGAGAGTTGTAGGGCCCTTAGGCAAGGGGAGACAACCAGCAAAAGAAACCCAAAAGGGAGTAATAGACTTCGAGGTCAACTCTGCAATCAGAAAGGAGAAGTAGTCAGTAGCCCATAGAAGAAACAAAACAATAGAAAAGACGAAACAAAGAAAATGCAGTAGAAAAGGATGATATAATATTAATGAAGAGTTAGAGGAAAACCGTGCGCATTGAAAAAGCAAACAACATTAAGAAGACGGTAAAGTTGAAGTTTCTCGAACTTCGTCGGTTTGAGCGTTGAAACCCAAAAGTTGGAGAAGAACACAAGATCGTCCACAAGGGAATTAATAGAGCGATAGGTATTTGAAAAAATCCTATCGTTCCTCCCTTTCCAAACAATCCAGATTAATGCCATCATGGATAAATCCCATGAAGCATGCACATCCTGATTCACCTGATTGAATCTCCAAGTTAACCACCAGGCAGAAAAGCAACTAGGCATACCGTTGACATTCCAAGATCTCTTACAGATCGCTCAAAGGGGACGGAAAAAGGGACAATTCAAAAACAAATGCACCCTATCTTTGTGATGGGTAGAACACAAGGCGCATTTTTGCTCCCAAGCAAGGTTCCTTTTGTTCAGAACCTCAATATTCAACAGCTTATCGTGGATAGCAAGCCGTCTGTGATGTTAATCTTTAGGGGAACCACGCTATTCCAAATGAGCTTATAAAAAGGCGAGACAACTCCACCTGAGTTAAGGAAGTTATAATAGGATTTGATAGAGTAGACTCCCGAATTAGTCCACCGCCAGTAGATGGCATCACTGGGCGACCAATTGTAGGAACGTAACAAGCCAAGGAGCTTACGAAACTGGGGGAATAGCGAAATCGGGAGGGCCCTTTTAAAAGGAATATGCCATTCCCTTCGGCTACCAACATACGTGAAGTACTTTTCCACGGTAGCCTATGGATTCTGTGCCAGAGAATACAAACATGGAAAAATAGAAACGATCTTCAAGTTATCCAACCAGAGATCGTCCCAAAATTTTACCGATCCTTTGCCACACTGTTTGCGCACCCCACATTTGAAGGGTTCCGCCATCTTCCAGATGCCCTTCCAAAAAGGGGAAGCGGCAGTGGGAAGAGAGGGGTATAGAGCCCAAATATGGTGTCTTTTATGGTAACGGTAAGAAACAATTTTTGCCCAGGCTAAATCCGGTTGTTTGAGGGCTTTCCAAATCTATTTCCCCAGGAGGGCAAGATTTTGGTGCCTCAAATTAAGAATCCCCAGACCGCCTTCGCACTTTGATTTGCATACCAACTCCCACTTACAAAGGTTTTTCCCGGCCAAATACTCCGGAGTGCCGACCCAGAAGAAATTCCTACAAATCTTATCAATGCGTTTAATGACCCAGGACGACAAGTAGAAAAAGGACATCATATATAGAGGTATGGCGGAAAGAACGGAGTTAACAAGCACCAATCTACCCCCCCCCCCCCCCCCCCCCCCCCCCCCCCCCCCCCGAGAAAGGTGCCGCCCTGACCAATTATTGAGTCTCCTTTCCACTCTATCGATCATAGGGGCCCAGTCACTTCTATGAAGCTTTCCCCATCTAAGAGGGATGCCAAGGTATGTGATGGGAAAAGAACCGGACACACAATTAAAAAATTATGACACCTCAAGCTGACGCTCGTTGGATCCGCCCAGCCAAATAACCAAAGTTTTATTAAAATTGATGGATAGACCCGAAGCACGCTCAAAAATATAAAGTAGCAGCTAAAGGTTCGCAGGGTAATCTCATTCGGTTTAGCAAAGATGATAGTGTCGTCCGCATATTGCAGATTGAGCACACCCCTAAAACCTTGGAATCCCCCCAAACCCTCGATAACATTAGCTCTCCAAGCATTGAGAAGTAATTTACTAAAAACATCAGCCACCAGGGCAAACAGTAGAGGGGAAATTGGGTCTCCTTGACGGAGGCCTCTTTTGCATTTGAATTTTTTTCCTTCGGATCCATTGATAATGATAGAAGAAGTACCAGAAAACAAGCTAGCTCTGATCCAAGAAGTCCATTTCGGGCCAAAGCCACGATGATGAAAGATATCGAAAAGAAACTCCCAGTTGACTTTGTCGTAAGCTTTCTCAAAGTCCAATTTAAGAAGAATCCCTTCCGTTTTCGCGCGGTGACAGCTCGAGATAATTTCTTGCACTGCGGCAACACTGTCTAAAATGAAACGATCATGGATGAAACCCGACTGAGCCGAGTCAATCAAAGGGGAAATTACGAGTTTCAGGCGATTGGTGAGAACTTTCATCACAATCTTAAAAAGGGAATTGAGTAGGCTAATCGGCCTAAAAGAAGATACACGATTAGCACCTATCAATATGGGAATGAGGACAATATGAGCGTAATTAATACGGTTGAAAGATAGTTGACCGTTATAAAGATCTCCAAACATCGAAAGGAAATCGCCCTTAATCAAAACCCAAAATTTTGAAAGAAAAGGGCCGGAAAACCGTCCGGTCCCGGAGCAGCATCACTGCTCGAGGAAAAGACAGCCCGTTGAATCTCTTCCAGAGAGAACGGAGCTTCGAGGGACGATAAATTGTGAGATTCCTCCCCATACAGTTGAAACCAATCAAGCTGTATGGAACGGTTACCTTGGGATCCCAAGAGGTTTTTATAATAGGAGAAAAAGGTGGCATGGAATTCCGAATCCGAGGTTAGAAAATGGAGGAGATGCGATTACAGCGATTACAGCGTTGGCGATGCGAAGAAAAGCTATGGAAGAAGGAAGTGTTCGCATCGCCCTGCCGAAGCCAGTTGGCCTTCGCACGTTGAGCCCATTTGATGTGGTCCTGCTGAAGCAGGGAGTTGTACTCTCTTTTACACTCCAATCTATGGGATCTATCAAGATCGGAGATCGGTCCAGACTCTTTCCGAAGATCAATATCATGAATCGTGGCTAGAAGAGAGTTCTTGCGAGCGTGGGAATTAGCAAACCTTTCTTTCCGCCAGACTTTACAGCCGTGTTTAACGGAATGAAGTTTCAGTAAGATACGCCCCACGCCATAGGACCCCACACTCGAGGAAAGGCAGTGTAGAATCCTACCAACAAAAATCTGATCCTCCAGCCAAAACTTTTCAAACCTGAATTTGAAAGGTTTGGAAAAAATGAAATGCGAGTAAAGAGCAATTGGAACATGGTCGGAGCACGGATTTGGAAGTGCTTGGACACAAGAGTGATGGAAGAATGGAATCCAGTCCTGGGAAACCAGAAGCGGTCTAATTTAGCCATAGAGGGATCAAGCCTCATATTAGACCAAGTAAAGGATCTACCAATAATGGGAAGGTCTATTAGCTGAAGGGCGCGAATACAATTGTTAAAACGATGGGAGTCACCCAATCGCGAAGCATTGCCCAATCACTCGTTAGTGAAACGGGTTACATTGAAGTCGCCACAAAATATCCACCAACCAGAGATGCAACCAACAAAGGACAAAAATTCAGCCCAAAATTGTTGACGAAGTTCGGCAGAGGACGGACCATAGACCGACACGATAGTAACGGTGCGGTTAAATTCCAACCAATGTTGGGTAATCACAAGAAAGAATTTAAGCCTTCGAACCGACAGAAGGTTGTATATAGAAGGTTTGAAACCCAGCAGGATCCCCCCGCAAGAGTGATTAGCATCCAGGCTAACCCACTGAGAGATCAGCTGACCTCCTAATGCTCTGCCGATAGCAGAGGAGAAGGAGTCAAGCTTAGTTTCTTGAATGGAGATTAAGTCACAATGAATAGAGGAGATCAATTGAAGGACAGCTTCTTTTTTGTGGGTGCTGCCTAGCCCGCGCACATTTCAAGAGACGTTAATCATAACTAGATGAAAACTCAGAAGCTCTAGAAATTTCTAAGGACCTGATCTCTTCCAAGATATCTGCATTGGAAGGGTCAATAATTACCCCCATTGGAGAAGTTAAGGCCAACATGTCCGCATTGGACAGCGAGTCAAAATGGATTTGGTAAACCGACCCAAGAACATTGTTGCTAACCTTGGAAGTCGGTGCACCTTGGAATGGAGGAATTTCCAAGTTCTGCACTTGGGCCGCAAGAGATGCTTTGGAAGAAGACGATAAATGCGCATCGTTTTTGGCACAAATGCGAGCGCTAGAACGTATAATGGGGGAAATGATCCTAGCCTTGGGAGCCTTACAATAGTTGGAGTGGGGAGGAGAGCTGGGTTTCTGAGACCCTCTGTCCCCCAAACCAATAGGATCGGATAGGGCAGCAAGTGCTGCAACCGACCTAGAATCAGATAGAAGGGAGAGGGAAGGGGAGAGAGAAACAGAGGAGACATACTGCTTAAGACAAAGAGATATGGTATTGACAACGGTAACGTCTCCAGCCCATTAAGACGTTACAATGCAATATAGGAAGCATCGTAGCAACGAATAGAGGGTGCCAAAAATCTACTCTCAATAGGCAATTTAAAAAAGCAAGAATAAAAAACCATAGGTACAGAATGAAAATCTGAAAAAACACCAGAAATAGAGGAGCAAACCTTGGGGTCAGGCAAAGCTCCCGAGTGTTCCTTAATTTCCTCGGATTGAAGATCGTCCGACTCCGTCCAATCCGCTGCGATAAGGGAAGAAGCGGCGGTCTTAACCTCCTGAACTGAATCAGTCACAACAGGCATCGAAACTATTTTCGGGGCGGCCACAGTTCCCTGAGATAGGGCTTTGGGAAATGAGGACTTCGGCGCTGACTGCCCTTGAAGAGAAGAAACATATTTATCCCAGTCGGAACAGTAATGTGGATTAACACTCCAGTCAGGCCATGCCTCAGAACCAGCCCGAATGGAGGAAACCACAGCAGGGACAGCATGCCCAGGTTTGGAAGGAGTCTTCTCTTCAGACAAAGTAGCTATCGGAGGAGAACAGGAGGGGGGACCAGAAGAGCTTGGTATAATAGTAGAGGATGTTACAGTCGGTTGGGACGCAGGCCCAAGGGAGGCAATGTTTGGATTGATCCAAACCAAATTAGGGGGTTTGAGAGGAGATTTAGTAGTAGAGAGGGGTCCCCCTGCCCCCGCACGAGCTCTCCCTTTAGGGGCGGCCTTGAACATAAGCCGTTGCTTGGCGATCCGCTTGGAGGAGGAACCCTCATTGAAGCTAGCCGGAGGCCCAGAAGCGTCCAAACCCAGAGAGGCTGGTGCAGGGACAGGTACAAGCGCCGTTGCAGCGAGGTCCACCTCATGGAAGGAAATGGTGATAGGGAAAGAGGCATCATCAAGACGCAGAGTGTACGACGACACTCGGTCACCTACCGGGCTGCACAGAAACTCCGCTTCCACTTGGAGGCAGCCAGAGGCAAGGAAAGTGGCCGAGGAGGTACAAATTAGGTCCCCAATGCATTTGGTCATCTTAGCAACCCATCGAGGGGAGTCGCAGAATGGGGGGAGACCCACAATGGAAACTTTAGTAGGTTTCGGGTGAAGAGCAGAGATAGTAGACCCAAAACAAGGCCATTTACGAATAGTGAGGCTGCTGGCACCAACAGAGAACTCCTTAGTATCTACCAATTCCTGTAGGATGGTGGAAGAGGGACATTTGATGACAATATCACCATTGGAACATGCATTGACCGACCAAGTCCAGTTGGGGCAATTGCAGGTATTGCACAGAAAAGCATCTAGGGTAGAGAACGGTAAAGAGCCTCCCATAATGGAGACTGCCCTGAAACATTCAATAGATGCCTTTTTCTCCAATAACTCAGGGGAAAGAGGACAGAAGACCAACATTTGAGTCGGCGAACGAGTGGAAGAGGCAGGAGCAGGGAGACGCAGGGAAGGTTGAGGAGTAAGCACCTCCCTCGCTCGGGGTGCCGGAGCAGCGGAATCAGGGATCAGTTGAGAAGTAGGAGGGGCGGGGAGAAGCGCAGTCGAGTCTGAGATCTCAGCCTTCTTAGATTTTTGGGCTTGAATCTCCAAGCGCTTAGCTTTAAGAGACGGGAAGTCAAGCGCTCCCAAAACTTGGTCCGAAATCGGAGTTCCCATCGGAAGGCCAAGCAAGTGCTGAAGTGGGTAACATTGATTTCGCGAGTGACCCAACTTCTTGCTGAAAAGACATTTCATTTTGTTAAGACAAAACGCTTTCAGGTGCCCCGGTTGGAGACAACGAAAACAGAGCGGAGGAGAAGAAGAGTTTAGAGAGGAAGAAGAGGATTGAGAAGAAGACAAAGAGAAAAGGATAAAAGGAGAGGCGGAACTTTCTCGACCATGGGCCTTTCGAAAAAGGTGGGCCGGCATTAAGTACCCCTTTTAATTTTATTATTACTTTTAACCACTTCGGCCCAAGAAAGATCCATAGCAAAAACCCAGGCCCAAAAGAGCAATGCCGACAACGGCTACCAAAAACCAAAGCACTGTAGAAACCGTAGCGATCAAAACGCAAAATCAAGCGATCAAATGCGTGAAAGAAGAACACAAGGAACACACAGAAGAGTGAAGAACACAAAGAACGTAGAGGAAAGAAGAAATCCAGAATAGCAAGGGACGATGTTGGAATTCCGAGCGACGGGATCGCAGGAACCGATCCAAAGCCCAAATCAGGAAAACCAGAAAAACACGAAGAAAGAAGAGTGAAGAACACAAAGAACGTAGAGGAAAAGAAGAAATCAAGAATAGCAAGGGACGATGTTGGAATTCCGAGCGACGAAAACGCAGGAAAGGATCCAAAGCCCGAATCAGGAAAACTAGAAATACACGAAAGCAACGCAACAAAGAAAAATACAACCTGAACAACGAGAACAACTGAAACTCAGCCCTAATAAAAGAAATAGGCTTACCCCACCGAAGAAAGTCTCCGCCAAGAAGACCAAGCTAGGACTGGGAAGGCAGCACCCTGAACCACAAAGCTGAGACCTCCCCGAGCCACCAGCAAACCACCGAAACACACAAAATAAACCACCGCAGCTAATAGGGCCAGATCTGCCAGATCCAACACTAACACGGCAGAGGGAGGGGAAGGGGGAAAGATTAGTGGAAACTCGGAGGACAAGAGAAGACAGGAGATCACGGCCAAGAGCCAGGAAGGCTAAAGAAGAGGGAAAATAAAGAAAAGGAGATCCGGAGCAGGAGGTAGGCGGGAAGGAGAAGATGAACCCAGGGAAGAGACCGGGTCAAGGGACGAAGATCTAGGGAATTGGGGATCTAGGGATTTGGAGAGCAATTATCGCTTTGGGGGAATCTGTGATTGTGATCTTCGCAAGCAATGTAGACTTGTTCTCAGTGAGAATGCTGTAAGAAACAAAAGGGGGGAAAGATTGCTGCAAATCTAGAAGATTCAATAAGACATTCGTAGGGTTACAAATCTAGTGATGGATGGGATAAGAGCATCCACGGTCGTCATTGTTTAAAAAATGCATATAGCATTTGGCCAATTCACTGCAGTCGTCGATTGGTATTTTTTTACCAATTTAATATAAAGAAAATTCAGACGGAACTTCAAGTTGCGTCGGACAATTTTTAGGATTTTTAAATATTTTTTTATTAATTAAAAACGTTATTTAAGTTATAAAAAAAAATTAATGGGCCGCTCCGTCGGACGCAACATTAAGTTGCGTCCACGGAGGCCCAGGTCTCTGGAGTTTTTATTAAATATTTTTTTATTTAAAAAGTCGTCGGACGCAACTTCAACTTGCGTCTGACGAATTAAAAAATTATTTTTTTTTCCGTCGGACGCAACTTCTAGTTTCGCCTCGTATATTATGCATAATCTACTGTAGCAATTTATGCATAAAATGCATAAATAGCAAACGACTGCAGCTTGTCGTTTGCTATAAAATACATTTTATGCATAAATAGCACACGACCATGGATGCTCTAAGTTGGGGCGCTCATTGAGTAATATATAAATATATATGTGTGTGCGCATGTAAAGATCGACAAAGAGCGAAAATTTAGAATGTAAAAAGCATTAGTTAGATGTGTTGCTAAATTAATCTTATTGATGCGTATGACTAATTGAGGAGAATTTGAAGAGAAATTCATAATTTAATGAATAAAGGTGTTCATTTTGAAGAAATTGAGTAATGCAATTGTGGATCGCTAGTTTTAAAGATCCGAATTCAAAACCCATCATAAACTGGATCGCAAGATCCGGATCGTGGTTCGGAGACAGGGGTGGTGAGAACCTGGTAACACTGCGCCTAACGTCCAGCCCACTACCATTGAGACTTCAGCTTCCTCATTAATCGCTGCTGCAACTTTTTTAATTGATCTAGATTTATTTCCAACACAATTTCTGCCCGTGCCGAAATGCACCTTTTCCCAGAGTTTCTGATTACATAGTTTGTCGCTGCTGTCACTGGTTCTATCAAATAGAAATATATTGCTGAGCACCTGACATATTAGAGGTCTATTGCTCTCCTTGTTCTCCTTTTCTTCCGTTGCGCCTCCGTTGCTCTATCAACTACACTCCAACCATTTCATCTCCATCGTTCATGGCTTCAATTTTAGATTTTGTTTGATTTTTTTTTATTTTTCTGAAAGAAGCACATTGAGCCTTGGGCCTTGTCCTTTATCAAATTCATATTTATGCATCGAACTTTTCCTCAGTTCTACTGTTTCAAATATCAAGCATCTTATCCTCATCCTACATTGGTTGAAAAGACAAACCATTTTAGCAAATGATCTTGAAGATTATTGTAAGATGAGGGTGAGAAAGTAATGCTAGGGGGAAATACATCTTTTTCTTAAGATTTTATTTTATTTCATTTTATTAAAGAAAGATAATCCTTCTAGCTTAGCCTAATGCTTCCATTCCTTTGTAAGTAGTCAAGACTAAACCTTATCGTATTTTCAAACAAAAGTTGTGTTCTCTAATTACATTTCCCAACTCATACAAGATTTTCAAAAACTGAGAAGAAGTATGATGTGACTTATCCTTTGAAATAGCGCAACAGAATAAAGAGCCATAAAAATATTTAATCCAAAATTATGTCATAAGAACTGCATGATCTATCATAACCTGAAGACACACCTCACGTGCATTGCTGCCCTCAAACACTCAGACACGGAACTAGATTATCGCTTCTCATCTTTTTTGAACTTCCATTAATCGCAGATCAGATATCTTTATGAGAAAAACATGAGGAAGTGCTTTGAAGTTAACAGGGAACTTATCATGAAGGTTTGAAGTTACTTTTAAGACTCTTTCCTTTCGCTTAATTATTTATTCATCTCATTAATTATCTTAATATTTCACTGTATGTTTTATAAAACGTACACTTTTTGGTATTTTAATTCAGGCACAAAGTGGAGTTGGCAGTCATGATTTCGATATGGTGATTAAAACATGGAAGAAGGTAACCATTTTCTTGTCATATATAACTTATATGAAATTATTGAGTTTTAGAAGATTACCCTGTAAACAATAGTCTTGGGAAGATAATACTTTCAAATTCCTGCTCTGTTGCTTGATCTAATTTCCCTCCCCCCCCGTTTATACTATTGTTGTACAACCAGCAATATTTGTTATGTGCATGAATGTATAGGCATAGTGTCAAAATACAACTTATTTCCAATCAACATACAACGTTAAATTGGGATAATTGGCGAAGACTATCATGGAACTTTAACTGGATTCATGTGTATTCCTTTATTATCATCTTCAGGAAGTGTGCTGACCTTGTAGACCAGTGCCCTTAGCTTAGTGATATCGTGGATCTGTTGGAAATTCATGAGCTGCGGACATATTAACATGCTGCTGTGGTACTAATTGTGTATGAATGAATTTGGATAACTATGTCTTATGTCTCTCAACTCTTAGACAAGATTGATTCTCTATGCTAATTATTTACTGTAGTCTTTAATTTCGTCACCTAATTAATCAACAATGAGTTGTCCAGCTTGTTGATAATTTTCTGCGGAGAAGATGCTTGATAGCCTGTGCTCTGCTCCGCCTATAAATAGACTGATTTTATGCAATGCAATCTATGTTAATTGTTCTCCTGTTTTGTTTTGCTTCATCTTTTTAAAAGATTACATTATGACGGTGTGGTATCTTATATGATGCAAAGATGAGCACTAAAAAAATGACTTAAGAGCATGGCGTCTTATTTTCTTATTGATGTTTAACTGAAGTAGTCCCATTGTTTTTGTGTGTATGTGACTAGATTTGCTTCTTTAACCAGTATTTGAGGGGGCGGGAGGGGATAAGGACCAGTACCCTGTACGTGCATCTTAATGGGTTCAAAAATTGTTTCCGTTTAAAATATTCATGGCTCTAAATCTCATTAAGATCCGAAGGTAATGGATATAAATCCTACCCTACTTAGACCATGGTATTACTCATTATTTGACAGTAGTATTACTTTGAAGGATTAGCTGTATTGACTAATCTTAGAAATGACATCAAAATTATTATTCATGTTGGTTCAACTAAAGGAGATACAATGTTAATGTTTTTTAATTTTTATTCTTTTGAAACAATACAATGTTAATGTTGATAGAATTCTTTGTTATATCTCAGCAATAAATTTTGAAATCGCATAGTATAAAAGACCTCGACTTCACCTAGACCTGAACCAAAAAGCAAAAGGTTGCCTGCAAGTGCCACTAATAAAACTAGTAGTTTACATGTGCGATGCACGTCTTAATAAATGTAGTTTTTTTAAAAGTAAAAATTCAGACGTAGTCTGGATACGTCTGGATTTGATCTAAAACCTCATTTACAATAGTTATGCACGTGCGATGTACAGGTTGGTAGATGGACAAATTACAGTAAAGCCTTCTCCCATTATAGTAGTAGAGATTGTATAGATAAAGGTTTATTTCCATATAACTCACTCACAATATGGGGTGTATTCCAAAAAACTACTTCAGTTAGTTTTATTTACTTTAATTTGGATTAAGCATTAATTTGAGTTGAATAAATACCATTTTACCCTTGATTATAATTACCCTCACCTTATATTAGACTAGAGGTGTAGAGATGGGTAGATATGTCATTTTACATTAATTACTCTTTAGTTTATTATGACCTATAACTAGGAGTAGTTTTTTTGGAGGTACCTAACATTGTGAGTCATATGGAAATAGTGATTTGTAACTGAGTTATATGGAATTAGCACATTTACGACTTACGAGTGAGTTATATGGAAATAACCCATAGATAAAATAGGAATGGTTTAGCTTTGTGCTCAGTTTCCCTAGTAATTTTTTTTTTTGATCGTAAAAGGTTGGCAATTGCCCCCCGTGTTTCATTAAAAAATTTAACAAAACGAACAACAAAAAATAAGGCTTATGAAGTTCAGATCCCAACAGGCTGGGTTCTGGAATTCATACACCCCAACCAACAAACAAAGATACAACAAAATCTAGTCCTGCTGATCGGCTACCCCCGTCAGAACAACTTTCTTGTGCCAACTTTTCCTAATAATTATTTAGTGTTCGGGTCTGTGTCCAAGTCTAGCTATTAGTGTGTTCTGACTGTTCCAACTTGAACGCAGGGCCGTCCCAACACTTATTGAACTTCGAAATGAGGCCTTTTAAAAGCTTATAATCATATTTTGTTAAAATTAATATATTTTTATTTAAATGTTATCTTTCGGGCTTTTTGAGATGCAAAATCATTTATTATATTATTGTAATCAATTTCGGGCTTTTTGGTATGTGAGGGGGCCTTTATTATTATATTATTGTAATCAATTTCGGATTTTTTGGTATGTGAGGAGGCTTATTTCAGATTTTTTGGTATGTGAGGATGCCTTTATTCTTTAGATAATTTTTTTTTTTTTGGAGGCCTAAAGCCTAAGCTTTGGTTGCTTTACCCTTGGGCCGGCCCTGCTTGAACGCATAGTGTGTGTGACCTGTCAGTTTGTTATATCAAGTTTTTATGATTAAACAGCATACTAAATCTGGGCTTGCTAACGTTGCAAGGCTATCTTGTGGATATGGATGGAGATCCAAAACACGAGGTGAAAAAATTGGAGGAATATTATGACTATTTAAGGATGCTTGAAAGGTCTGAAGCTCCGAGTTGTTATTACTGAAGTTGAATGAATGAGCGTGGAAATGTTACATTGTATCCAAATAATTATGACAATCCTTTTATGACTTGTTTGTTATGCAGTTTAAATTGTTTAGATGTTAGATCCCAATCTATTATAATGTTGTGTTCAAGTTTTTTGACTTTCCTTCGTTAGCTAATTCAAGTTTGAATTTGATTGGAATTTGGAAAGCAAAAAAAAGAAAAAAAGAAAAAAAAAAGTTAGAACCATTTAGTCCTTCAGTCCTTTTGGTTCTTTGTTGTACGTTTATCCTCTGCTTCAATAATTCACATAAGGCTGTAGTCTAGATGTAATGCTTGGAGCAATTTTTTAACCATCTAAACTGAATATTTTTCTTCATGTGTTTTTCTTTGTGCTTTCCAATGTGAACATACTCTTTTTTCAGGAAAACTTGCTTTAACCTGAATAATTTTTTTGTAGCCGTAGACTCCCCCGACCATGTTTGAAGGACTTCTTTAACATGGGTGATAAGAAAGGTTGGATTTTTGTTTGAAAAGAGATAAAGAGAAAAAGGAAAAAAAAGAAGAAGTAATATAAGTGGAGAACGGAGAGCAAATAGGTATGATTTTGTTACTTTTATTTTACAGTTTATTATTACAGCTGCAAAGAGGAGTTTTAATAATCTTGGATTAACACAGGGATATTATGGATATTTCATTCAAAATCTAAAAGAAGGGTAGCTCCGTTGTTCATTTTCCAAAATAAAACCTGAAACTGGGGGTGGTGGTAAAATGAAATTTCACCTTCTTCAAATCCGAATGACATGTTCAATTCTGGACAGCAAGAAGTGACAAGTTCTTTATATTTGGCGCTCGGAACGAATTTATGTCGCTTTTGCTGGACTGGCTGGACCTGGTTATATGAAAGGTAGGGTTTCTTATATTTGAAGCTTTGGCCCCTTTTGACCGTTATAAAGGCAAGTGTACTCATAATAATAACGAAAATTTGGAAGATAACTTCCCCACTAGAATTCATCAGAATCAATGATGGAGAGTAGGACTGGTACTAATTTATGGAGAAAGAAGAAGTAGAAGAAGATCATCACCGTTTCCAACTCCTCTCCACATCCCCGACGAGCTTTGAGATTCGCGCCCAGCACCAGCAAGAGTTTATCGGAATTTGGATTCACATTTTCGGATCTAGATCCAAACCCGAGGCCGATGCAGATGCAGAATCATCTCTGGTAATTTATTTATTTATTCGTATACTTATTTGAGAGAATATGCTCAAGAGTTTATCTTGTTCGGCCTCTTTATCATATACTATCGATCAGGGCAGGCCCCACCATTGAGGCCGGTGAGGCGGCCACCTCAGGCCCCCAGATAATTTGCAATTTTAGGGGTCCCAAATTTGTTCTTCCCTTGTAAATATAGACACAAATTTTGCGCGTAAAAAAATATTGTTATTAGGGGCCCCCAAAAATAAATATTTGGGCCTTTAGAATTTTGTTTAAATTATTTGGGTTTGGACCTAATTGGATTTGAGGCTTTAAATCTGGGTTATTTAAAAACAAATCCACATTTAAATCAATAGAAACTCAAATTCGAAACCCACATTCAAATTTAAACCGAAACCCTTACTCTCAAACCCGAAACTTGAAACTTACATTTACAACCCTCTTTGGCTTTTTCTTCTCAGTTATTCGATGATATATATTTTGCTTTGAACAATGTGCAAATTTTTTGTATACATGTTTTTTTTTAAATGTGTGTGTGTGTGAGTGTGTACATGGGGGGGGGGGGGGGGATTTCGGGAGTTCACCTCGGACCCCCGGGAACTCAGGGCCGGCCCTGCTATCGATTGACTCTCTAGAATTTAATTTATTTATTTTCTTTATAGAGTCATAGTTTTCTAGAAAGTTTAATCTGATAAATACCAAAATTATTGGCGATCAAAATATAGCAAAAACCAAAGTACCCCCCCAACGTTTGGCCTAAGTACAATATGCCCATACAACGTTTGAAAAAGTACATTAAACCCATTTCCCCGTTAACTTAACCTCATCCATTAAGTTATAATTATTAAATTACCTTTTTACCCTTACCCTTTTATAATCAAATCTCTTCTTCTTTTTCCTCTTTCATTTCTTTTATTTTCTTTTTTTTCTCATTTCCTCCCTTGCATGTACGATAAATATTAGACCCGAAAACTTCTTCTCAAAAAATAAATATGGAGTTATGGACGTATAGCATAATATCAGTATAATTCAACAAAAGGATAGCTAGAATGAGTATTCACAGTCAGTAACGAAGAGATACCCAAGAAGAAAGTTTTGTACCACTAAAAAACATCTAAAGAATTTTACACCCTAGTTATAGTATGAAGCTTAAACATGTCAAATTTATCGGGCTCTCAGTATAATCCATGAACACCCCTGAAAACGAATGATAACTACCGCTGTTAGGCT
Source organism: Hemerocallis citrina (assembly GCA_017893485.1). NCBI lineage: Eukaryota > Viridiplantae > Streptophyta > Magnoliopsida > Asparagales > Asphodelaceae > Hemerocallis > Hemerocallis citrina. The sequence continues at coordinate 114,488 of JACEHZ010000210.1, forward strand.
TGCTCTTGCCTGATTCTCTTCGACTGCCATTCATCGCAGTTGTCTCATAAAACCTCGACATCCCATTATCAGTATGCCCTGACGAATGCCGGGCACTCCGATTCCTCTCCAAACTTTTTTGGAAGAAGAAAGTAGGGAAATTTTTGGAGAGGAATCGGAGTGCCTGACATTCGTCGGGGCATACTGATAATGGGATGTCGAGGTTTTATGCGACAACTGCGATGAATGGCAGTCGAAGAGAATCAGGCAAGAACAAGTCTAACAGTGGTAGTTGGTAGTTATCATTCGTTTTCAAGGGGTGTTCATGGATTATACTGAGAGCCCTGTAATTTTGACATGTTTAAGCTTCATACTATAACTGGGGTGTAAAATTCTTTAGATGTTTTTAGTGGTACAAAACCTGCTTCTTGGGTGTCTCTTCGTTACTGATTGTGAATACTCATTCTAGCTATCCTTTTGTTGAATTATGCCGATATTATGCTATACGTCCATAACTCCATATTTATTTTTTGAGAAGAAGTTTTCGGGTCTAATATTTGTCGTACATGCAACTATGCAAGGAAGGAAATGAGAAAAAAAGAAAGATAAAAAAGGAATGAAGAAAAGAAAAAAAAAGAAGATATTTAATTATGAAAGGGTAAGGGTAAAAAGGTAATTTAATAATTATAACTTAACGGATGAGATTAAGTTAATGGAAAAATGGGTTTAGTGTACTTTTTCAAACGTTGTATAGGCATATTGTACTTAGGCCAAACGTTGGGGTTACTTTGGTTTTTGCCCTATATAATTTTCATAGTTTACTCAGTGCTAGTTGGCAAAACAATCTATCTATAACTATTATAATGGGAGAGATGGGGTTGTAAACAAATAAACAAATTTTTATTCCTTAGTGTGTGTGTCAACACGTGCAGCGCACGTGTTGGTAGTTTTTTTTTTGTCCTTTTCATTCCCCCTCCCCATTTTCCCCACGTGCATCGCACGTGCATTACACTAGTTTCAATGAATGCCCAGGACCACTAACTTGTGGTCCCTACGGAGTGTGCGCAAATTAGGGAGGTACTTGCCCAATTAGTTCTGAAGGCTCTTAGTACTTTATTACAAATCAAGATTCTCCTCGTAGTGAGTGCATGTTTTTATATCACAGTTCATCTCAGAATTCATTATATTCCCTTCTATATCAGCCTGTGGAATTTGGAAACCTCTGTTACTTCAGCTATATTGATAATGGAGCGGCTGCTAAAAGAGCCTTGATAAATTTGGAGCTTGCAAACAAAGTGATTTTATTACTCTGTAAAGATGAATGGTGGAAGCAGTGTCTATGTAGACAAGCTTGTTGGTAACAATTATAGTTATTGGAAGCTATGCATGGAAGCTTATCTACAAGGGCATGATTTGTGGGATCTTATGTCTGGCGATGATGTTATAATACCAGAAGATACGCCACAAAATGTTGAGTTGCGGAGGAAGTGGAAGATCAGTGTAGCAAAGCTTTATTTGTTTTGCGAACATCGATCAGTAATGAGTACATAGAGCATGTTCGTAATGTAAAGTTGCCAAAGCAAGACACTTGAAAGGTCGTTCACTCAAAAGAACACGATGGGGCTGCAGTATTGGGATAATGTACTTGTTGGGATGACTTGAAGTAATTTTTTAGTTTCAAAATATTTTCTGAAATTTAAAATCTTGTGTGCTGAAATTTTAGAATTGGATACGGAGGAGCCTGTGAGTGATGCTTGTTTGCGCCGTTATGTCATTCGCGGACTGTGCAAAGAGTTTATGCCATTTATCTCTTCAATACAAGGGTGGGTAAATCAACCTTTTATCATTGAGTTGCAGAACTTGCTATCAAATCAGGAAGCATTGGCGAAACAAATGGTCAGCGGCAGCATGCAATCTTCCTCTCAAGTGGCCTCTCAAGTGGAGGATGTTCTTTACACAAAAGACAACAAAAAGCAATTTTTCCTCCAAGCATTTTCAGGTGACAACGGCAATCCAAAACCTTTGTTGTGCACCAGACCAACGTAGAAACATATGGTAATGCTTCCGTAGACTATAGCAAGGATTGGATTATTGATTCTTGTTGCTCTCATCATGCAACGAGGAAATGCATCTTTATTCTCTAATGTTCGTCCGCATTGCGCCAAAAAGAACCATTGTGACTACTAATAATTCACTATATCATGTAGTGGAAGAATGACTTTCAATGTCAAGAAAGATATTTCAAATGCTTGCGGCGTTTATCTCAAAGATGTTTATCATGTTCCAGACATAAAGAAGAATCTTGCTTCAGTTTCTCAGATAGCTGACTCTAGGAGCTATGTTCTTTTTGGTCTAGATTATGTGCAAATTCTTTCCAATATGAAAAGAAATAAATATCAAGACAAAGCAGCCAAAGAAAAATGAAACATAGATGGTTTGCCTTGTTAGGATTATGTCTTGAATACTCGTAATTCAGATTAGAAAAATGTAAGATGAAGTATGGAGGTCGAAGCGTTGAAGAGAGTAGAAGGGAAAACAGCAGCAGCAAGGTGCTGGCAGGGTGACGGGTCAACCTTCCATGGGTACTGTGGACCGCACCCCTGATTGCACCACCGACTGCACACCTGACCGTAGTTGTACAGGGTTTGGCCGAGAGGAGGACGGTCGACTGATCACGGCGCTGTATATGTTGTATGCTCTAGAGGCCAGTTATGTATTGACATTATGAGTTTACATTGTATCATGATATTTATTTCATATACGAGACCTTTTATTTACTGTGTTATTTATTGTGATTAAATGAACATAATAATAAAGTCCTTAGAATAGTAGGTTCAATACCATGAGACATCAAGTGCATGATTTGATTGTGAGATTCTATTGGTTGTAATCAGAACACTATTCTTAAATGTTTCTAGTCAAGTATTATTGTGAATTAGGACAATAATAATACATAGAGACTAGAATGTGTGTAAACTGATGACCATTTCTTACGGGTCATGGATGTGAGATATCAAGTCTTCTCATGGGTACATATTATAGTAATAATATACTGGACTGACCCACCATGAGAATGCTGCATGGATCGTTACGTGTCATAAGCAGTTCTCATAGTGATCATGGTGTACGTAGTCCTTTGACTTGAAATCACTACAATTTCCTACATGAGAAGTTATATGTTTTAATGTCGTCAAATGTTGTATGTAATAAGGTGATTATAAAGTCAATTATTTGATATACTATAAATCATCCTAAGGGATGTGAGTGACATAGATATGCATGTCCTACCTACGTAACATGAGCGATATCTACGGGCTCCTTGATTGAGTGAGACTGCAAAATGCATGGTCATGCTCAAATGAGTCAATATGAGATACTGATCTCATTTATTTTAGTAAGTCTACTCGAATATCAAGAAACCAAAGATTGAACTATACAAGGGTGATACGCTCTATGCCTTGTGGTCAATTAGATATCTGGACAAAAGGAGTAGACTACAAGGTAACATTGGTCACGGATAGATTATGTCAATTCACTGACATTTCTGTTACTTGAGTAGCAGTGATGTATTGCTAGATACTGCCCACTATTTGTAATAACAAAATATGATTTTAGTATTACTGTCAACGTAATGGGAACCTACTGGGTCACACACTTAGAATGGATCAAAATTGAGATTTAAATTCATACGATGAATTTGATTGGGGATCCAAGTAAGACTTGAATTCCTGACATTGGTTGGACATTTAATTAGATTAAATGTGCTGACTAAAGTTCAAAGGTCCACACACGAATCTGACCCAGGTCAGATTATGAGCCCAACAACCTCATTAATCTCTTAGGGTTGATTTTCTACACCTATATATATGATATGTATCTGTGGAAAAAACACGTGAAAAAACCCTAGCCGTCACAGAAAGTGAGAGAGAGAGAGATCGTGAGGAACATCCCCTTCCCGCAGTTAGCACCGCGGTCTGAGGGAGATCTATTTTTTGTTCCGCTCGTGTGGATACCATAGAGGCACCGCAATATTACAGTGTTGTGATCTGCATACTGTGGAGACATCAGATCAATCTTTAAGGTATAACTCTTAAACACGATTTATGGTTTTCGCATGGATCCATGGCTATGTTTCGATAATTTTTTTTGTAATTTTTTCGCTGTGTATTTAATCTGAGATTTCCTTCAAAACCTAATAGTATATTTTCTGGGTCTCGATTTGTTAGGTTGTTTCATCCCAATCTTCAACTCCAAGTCAGCTCGTACGACTCCAATTCAGTTCCTTCTTCTACATGTTATATTGGACGACTGAGAATCAAGATTAACATAGGGTTCTCTCTATTATTTTTCTATATATAGTAAACTCCTCCAATATGAGAGTAGAGTACTTCATAAATATTTTCTCAATTGCAAAGAGAGGCTTGAGAGAGATAGTTCTTGGTGGGTGAGTTTAATTTCTTGTATTGAGTGAATCATTAACTCCTTGTAATCTCTTCTAGTTGAATATCAGATCTCCCTATATTTCTCCCGGATTAAGCGAAAGTTAACCGGGATAAATCCTCGTTGTGTTTGTGTTGGATTGATGGATCTACTTGCTTGCTCAATTGATTCGTCTCATCTACTTCGACATTCTCATTGCACTATTTAGTTCCACTGCGACACCGGGGTTTTTGTAGACGCCCCCAATCCCAACATGCCTAAACTAGATTTATTACTCAATGAAGGTCTATATTAATCGATTACAAACTTATAGATTCTAAAATATTTTTGTAAAAAATCTCAACCAACACAGTGTCTTCTGAATAGAAGCCACTAACTCCTAAATAAAAGAAAGACAAAGTTTAACTTCCTAAATAAAAGAAAACGTCAAACAAACTAGACTTATTCTGCAAAGACTAATTCAACAATTTCTAACGTCTAGGATCCGACATCAGTAAGTTTCACTAAATTGCAAGAAGGGTGCAAACTTACTGTCAACAACACCATGATCACTTCCAAACACTTCAAATTTTGCTTTGCCAAGCGCTTTGGTAAATATATCAGCCACTTGGTCTTTATTTCGTATTTTCTACAGCTGAATGCCCTGAGTTAGAACCTTTTCTCGAACGAAATGGTAATGTGTTTCAATGTGTTTTGTGCAGGTATGAAACACTAGATTTCCAGCAACCTTAATTGCACTTTCATTGTCATATTGAATGGGAACCGGATAGTCCAAGGCAGAAAACATTTTTTGAATAAGTTTCTTAAGCCAAATACACTCTTGAGTAGCCATAGTACCAAGTAAATACAAGAAATTACAATTCATCTCATTTGAGCTTGAAATTTATTACATTGGTGAGACTGTGTTTTACTAAGTATTTCGTTACTAATCAAGTGTCGGTAGAGATATAAACTTGAATTTTCTCTGGTATCGATATCGGTTAACTTTATTAATTGAAAGTGATACGGGATCATATCTTGCAAGAGTTACTAATCGAGTGTCGGGTGTAAGTTGTAATACTAACCTGTGTCCGGAATGGTATTTCGGTGCCGGGATTATGTTGCGTGAATACAATTGCCACAATTTCTTGAAGTTGTTGCACCTATGCCATCAGCCGAGCTAGCTACTCATTTTGAGACTCCCTACCAGTAGATGAACTAGGATCGAATATTGAGTGGGTGTTGGTCCTAAACTCATTCCATGCACACAACCATGGCTCTGTGACCTCATCACTTTGGTCATAATTTCTCGCTGAAGTATTATTGGGTTGGATGAAGCATTGGAAGACCTCTCGTCATACTTTTTTTCTGGATGCCTCCTGCAAAAAGACATAAAGAAAAAGTTGACATTAAGTTATTTATTTCATAGCAAATTAAAAAAATCAAACAAATATACAAGATATAAAAAATACCACTATGTCATGTGATACAGAGTTTACAAAACTCCCATCATTTTTTCTATGGGTAGCGTCAAAAAATTCTATGTCGCCAATGGTCTCATGTCCAAATTCCTCTACCTATAGATTTGTAAGATGCAGCTATATAGACCATAAAGAAGACTTCAAATGAGTAAAAACTTCACACTTACCATTTGATACAGAACCATAGCGAAGCTGCTAGTTCCGATGGTGTGCTTTACAATATGTTGTTCTCGACTAGCTCTATTGATTGCTGCCCTTTTCTGTATATTTCAAAATTAATACAACTTAGTTAGTATGGGCACAATGAACACTTTGAGGTTCAAATTAAAATTGTAGTAGTACTAATAATGTATTTCCCATCCATGAACTCCAATAATGCACAAGAAAATGTCAATCTGAAGCCTCGACCTCGAGTGGAACATGACTTGCATTCTCGGCCTCAGACTTCTTGGATCTGTAACACTTTTCTTTCAGCTCGCTTTTGTGATCCCTCAATTTCGTGGAAACTGGTTTGTAGACCCGAGTGTTAAGAGCATCCGGGAAAAAAATTAATTGCTGGAAAATATCACTGATTAACAAATTTTAAACTTAGATACATAAACTTTGCTATTAGTAATACGTTTTCATAAAGATAATACTTGGATAGTTGAAATGCATTCGCCTTGAACCACTTTTTTCTAATTTCGTGGAAAATGAATTCCGAGTAACCACCCCCGCAGAATTGCGAAAGTTTACCCGCTCCTGGACCTACAGGCTGGGTTGCACTATTGATGACTACAATTATCATCTCATTGTTTTGTAGCTTCCAGATCTCTGGTAGCTTTTTTGCACCCCTTGTTCTTCTAGAGGCGCTGGGCGTGCTTCCCTCACCCGCCTTGAGCTGCAAGCCTCCCTGGTCTATGCCTGGACCTACAGGTAGTGTGGCTGCCTCCCTATTTTGCGTTGACATGCTTCCTACCCTTCACAATATTTATGATAATTGTGTTCACCATTCTTTTGGTTCTCACCATTTATCACATGTTAAAAGAAAATTAACATCAATTAGAATCAAATTAACATCAAGTAGAATCAATTAAACGACAAGCCATGATATACAACAATAATAGCATAAGCGGAACCCAATTAAAATGACCTAACAATATTTCAATTAGAATCATTCAATCAACAAGTTTCAATCATTCAATCAACATATTTATATTCCAACATCATCTAGTACATCACCATCTTCTTCACCCGTACGCAGCTAAGTAGGCAACTATTGTTATCTGTTATGTTTATATCAAACATAGGAAACTCAGATGTAATGAAATTGTTCACAACATCATGATCTTCCTCCTCTAAAGTGTCACCCAATTGAAGTACATCTCTTGGTTGCATGATAAGTGTCACGTAAGATTTTGAGCAAGCTGGATCTTCAATATAGAATATTTGGCATCATGATCCCCATTTTTATCCCTTTTCGAATTGATTTTAGCCAATTAACTCCCTAAAAGCAATTAATGACCGAGACTCACAACATATAACTCCTTCAACATATTAAACTATTTAAGATGTAAACAATCAAACTTTTAGTCCAACATAAGAAAATTTTCTCTCAACACCTGATACCACATAAGTACAAGTGTCTAATTCTAGTGTGTATATCACACAAAAAAAACCACATAGCATGAACGATATTAGAAAAGTGAAATTAATAAAGTGTTCTACTTTATATTTCATTTTCCTATAAACAAAAAGTACTTTTAGATAATTTTATTTCTCAAAAGATAGCAAGATTTTACTTGATATTTTATCTTCAACACTACGAAAAAATACACCCCAAAATAAAATCACGTTTATAGGTTGATGTTGGAACTTACTATTTTAAGCTAACATACACATATATTTCATAATTGTGTCATAAGACACACACACTGTCACGCCCCGCTTCCCATTATACGGAAACACGGGCACGCAACTGAGGCCCAGCGGATGATGGGCACATCATCCATAAGCTGTACAGTTTAACTCGACAATATGAAATATAACAATAACCACACATGCAATAAAATATCATATAAACATGAATGATCCATGAAGTGTCTCATATATAACCAACATCTGGAAAGCAAATAACTTCGGATCAACAAAACCTGGAATACAAAGTATGAAAGTAATACAGTGTTGGAAATAAAAATAACATGAATAAAATAACTATGACTATCAATTCCACTCCAATATTTAGAACATCAGTTCCCCAAGTCCTTCAGTTGCTTCCTCTGCGATACCTGTAATCTCAACATCTAGAGATGGAAAAAAATGCTCGTTAGATTAAGCTACGTGCGACAAGTAGTAGCAAGCAGTAAAATAAGAAATAAAGGATTATATAACAAGAGCAAGAATTTGGGACGATATCAAAGTCAATAATGATAAGCGATAACAAAATTAAAAGTCGATAATCAATAATTCAGCAATCGAGAATCCATGTTCAATAACTAATATTCAGTATTAGTGCCAATATTCAGTGTTCATCTCATGTCTATCAGTCTTTTATCAATCCTAACTAATGCACACAATCATGCATCTCATACCACAGGTTCGGGTGCATATAATCAAGTGAACGTTTAGACTATAGTGGTGAATTCTACAGAATCATGTACTCGGGTCTTGTAATATCAATGACCAATGATCGATGACCCGATGACCAACACACGATGAATCGGGATACTGTAGTCAGTAACCCGCAATCATTCGATGACCAATATGACCGATAATAATGACCAATGTGGGTTGTGACCAATATCCCTTTCTAAGTATAGTCTCTTATATTGTCCACTACTAAGTCGACCCTTATTACTCCGGCTTATTATTTTATTAGCAATCAGTTATGAACATGCAATCAATATGATCAATGAGAATGGTGGTATCAATACAATATCAATGAGATATCAAGGCTGTGCAATACAGGAAATATACATAGTACAATTCATTAAATATGGAAAATACGAGTTTATATGCAAAACATAACAATGCAGGTTCTGGACAGCAGCACCTATTGGTACTCAAATTCACTTTTCCGCTGCTACGGGATTGCGAATCCTATTTCGTCAGAAATTCTAGAAACTAGACTCTCTGCCGGTTCCAACGCATATACACACTATACATAATAGTCACCGAAGCTAGGTCGATCAATCGATTCTTTGCGGGTATCGTGCATAGTCCCGATTTTGAAAATTATAACATGCCAGTACTAAAATAGTGATAACTTCCAATCCGTAAATCTGATTGAGGTTCCGTAAGATGCTCCGGATTCAAGACTTAATGAACTACAACTTCTATGTATAAAGTTTTAAGTTTCGATGTCAGGAACTAGGTCGAAACCCCAGTACAAAGTCAAGCAATTGATAGAGAAGCAAGGTTAAATGTTCAATAATACAATGAATTTATGGTTCAAGTTTTATATCAATAACAATGGTACAATAAGATGACTATGAATCAATAACATGATACAATAAAGAAAACAGTGGAGTTCAATTAGATGCGATATTCAATTCGATTACTACTTGCCGGATTTCAAGAAGTGTTTTCTTGAACTAGAACAATAAAAATGAGTTCAAGAGACGCTTGCCTGATGGATGAAGATTCCGAATATAAAGGAATAACTGAACGAACGTCCCAACTGCGATACGTGCAACACACGTACAATCACACACTTATAAAAGCATGCAAACCCGTGCACAAGGACAGCAACACAGCAAAAGCTCCAAGCCAGCACACAGCCGAAACAACCTAACAGCAACACAACAAGATCCACACAGCAAACAGCTAGCACCACCGGAACGGCAAACCCCCACACAGCAAACAACTAATCCTCCCCCCAATCAAAATAGCAAATAGCCGAGAGAGACAGCGCCAAAGAGATAGGCAGGGCAGGGCAACAACGGTGACAACAATGAGCACCGGCAGTAAGGGGAGGAGCAACGACAGGGAGGTCGATGCTGCGGCTGCGACGGTGGAGCGCTGGAGGTCAAAGACGAGGGCAGCAAGGGCTACGGTCGAGGAGGCAAGCGGGAGGAAGATGAGGGCGATGGAGGTGTGATGAGGGTGCATGCGAGAGGGCGACATCGACTGGGGCGGCGACGATATTTTGACGAGGAGCGGGAGGCGAGGCAAGCGGTAGGCTCGAGTGGGGAAGACGAGGGGGAGGAGCGACGAGAGCAGAGGGTGGAGAAGGCGGTGCTGTCGAGGGTGACGAGGTGACGGCGATGGTCCACACCACCTACTTGTCGTAATTCTCCGCCACAAGCGTTCCACTATACTCAAACCCTTGTACAGTGATTCTCGAATTTAGGTCGAGAGACCTATTACACCCACATGACTTCTAAGACAAGCCTCGTCAATCTCACCGGAGTGGAAGAAAAGAAAAACTCAAGATCTTTAATGATCCTGACTGAAGAAAACAAATAAATATCACACACTCGGATTGATTAGTTCAAAAAAAATTTCTCAGAGGAATAGGTGAGGAATATGCAGTGGGTTTGTCCAAATATATCGACTGGAAAGTATATCTTTCAAACATAGAAACGATACATTCCAAAAGAGTAATTAGCGCGAGGTACGGTCGACCGCAAATAAGGACAGTCGACCGTTCATCT